>CM019711.1:12433956-12476456 GCA_009760885.1 Achatina immaculata
CAGCTGCCGGCGCCCTCCAGTCTACTCATTTGTAGAAATGGGTACACGACACTGGTTTGGGGATAACAAAAAGAACATTCATCGAAGATCGAGAACGTCTGAACGTAAACGTAACATATTTTCAGAAATCATTACATGACGTAGTTCCACATGAGAACATATACGTAACAAATATGATCAAGAACTTGTCGTGAGGTGGGGTGAAATGAGTCGTACGGAGCCATGATGGAAGTATTGGTGGACAACAAGTCTGATCACCGTTTTCTCTGAATGTAATTGACTGTGGGATTGTAGGTAAAGAGGACTGGCTCACGCCGGAGATTGTAGTCCAAGGCGGTTGCCACTTTGGAGGCGAAGACGCTTTCCGATTTGGTAGCCAGCAACCCATGGCTGATATGGCAGTGTCAGAGTTGGCGAACCATAGCTGACCAAGACCCTACCCACCTCTCCTTTGTCACCCCCTCCTCCCCCGTAGCAAGCCTAGCCAGGGAAGCGGGGGCAGGGGTCTTCATAGTCGGATGACGTGGTGGAGCCTGGTAAGAAGCTCTGCACATCCCTTGTTTTTTAAGCTCCAGTCAGGGACTAACAATATATGACCGCCGTAACCCTCTCCCAATCCGATATCATGCTGTACTTCTACACCTTCTCCGTGAGGGGCTGTAACGAGCATCATGCACGCAGTTAGAAGAAGAAGAAGAAGAAGAATGACGTGCCTGGGTGCCTATTGCTGGTGAAAGAGGGTGTGAACAGATGTGCTTTCATTCGGGGTCAGGAGAATGGGAGTACAGGTCATTTGCATGCTCCAGACTCTTTAGATTTTCTTCCACGTTTGTACCCTGCGGGTATTTATTTGTACGTTCACTGTCTCCCTGTAACTGCGAGCTGGTGCTCTTTGCAGCCGATGCTGTGGAGGTGTTGAGGCACAGCATCGTACTGGCGTGGGAGTGGGTTATGGCTGCTCCCGGACGACAGCTAAAAAGCAAGGGTGGGGTGGGGGCGTGCACTGCTTCTTTAGCAAGCTCCACCGCCGTGGGGACTATGTCGATCACTGCCCTAACGTCAGGCTATACTTATTACTGGGGGGTACCAACGGAAAGTTCTGCAGGGTCTTGGTCAGCTATGGTTCCTTAACCCTGACGCTGGCGTATCAGCTATGGGTCACTGGTTGCACACCTGGCGTATCAGCTGTGGGTCGCTGGTTGCACACCTGGCGTATCAGCTATGGGTCACTGGTTGCACAATCACCCCCCCCCCCCCACTAGCAGGTATAAAAAATATAATAATAAAAATCATTAATAATCAACTTTTATGTTTTCTTGATTAATGAAAATTGGCAAAAGTTTGGAAACAGACATAAAAAATTAGTGTATATAATAATTTATTTGTTTAACTACGGATAAGAAATGTTAATAAATTACTGAATGATAACAAGAAAGTGTGGAAAACCCCTCAATCCCCGCATCTGAAACTAACTGTAGTTTTTGGAAACCTTTGGTAAAGTACAAAATCCTTATCTCCCTTTGGTACTTTACAATCTCCCTTTTGGTGCTTTACAATCTCCCTTTTGGTACTTTACAATCTCCCTTTGGTACTTTACAGTCTCCCTTTGGCACTTTACGACCTCCCTTTGGTACTTTACAATCTCCCTTTGCTACTTTACAATCTCCCTTTGGTACTTTACAGGACAGGAGGCTGGGGGGTTGGGGTGGGCCCTGTAACCCTCTCAAAGGGTCATATATATAGGTCATGGCAGGCGTACCAATTTGGACGTGCAAAGCAACCGTTATTTTCTACAGTGCCAGACTGGCATGTTTATGATGGTACTTTAAACTGTTAGTTGTAGTGTTTTTTTATGTTGGCAGTGTCTTTTATAGCATATCTACTGGAAATAACACCGTGTCCTGTGTATCTTTGATTTAAATAAGTTGGTTTTTTTTAAGTGTACAAGGCGTAGTTCTGTCATGCCATAGAGGATCGTAAAGGACACGGTGTTAGTGTCCATAACTTCCATAACCTGTCGGCACACTAGAGAGTGATGCGGTCACGCGTCAAGGCCTGGCCGCTTTTCCTTCCACTGCTCCAGAAGAAGTCAGGTACCTGTTTCTACAGTCATGGGTGACTGGGGCACCTCCGTCCGGACTTTACTGGCTTATTTGTAGATTTTTATTTCCAGAGTGATCATAAGTCGTTGATGTTGTTTTGCGTGTGCTTTTAGTGAAACTGTCAAAGCTGACGGACCATATCCGGCCAAGACCCTGTTCCGTATCCCATCCGGGACTCCATAACATATTAGACCTAACTAAGGGGGCAGGAATCGATAGAGCTCTCACGGTGGTGGATTCTGCTAAAGAAGTACTGCCATTCCCCCTGCTTTTAATTCCACACAGGGACTGAAAAAAAGCCCCCGTTACCCACTCCCAATCCGACACGATACTGTGCTTCAACATCTTCGCTGCATCGATTGCAAAAGACGTCGTGCTCGCAGTTACAGCGAGACAGAAGAAGAAGAAGAAGAAGAATAGCAGCTGCTGAAACTCACTTTTGTATGAAAGAAAAGATGAGATAACTCAGTATACTGTTGTCGGATTGTTTCCCCTGTCTACCCGCTTTGAAACGTATAGCAGTTTATGGGTTAATAAGGGTGTGGTAGTTGTTCAGGCCTGATACAGTACACGTTTGTGCGCGGAGAACAGCTTTGTGGAAGCCAGAGGATGGAACTATGCGAGGTTTTTTTTTTCTTTCTGTCTACATGAGTGCTGAGAAAGTGATTAAACTTGGAGTATACTTGGAATATATATGTGAGATCTTGGAGCTGGACTTATGCTTGGACCTGTTCTTTAATGTGGAGGTCGCCTCTGAGCCGCGAGTATAGTTAACGTGAAGTGTTCGTTTGTTTGAGATGTTGTTGTATGTTAAGATGTAACAAAATGAGCCATCACACACACAACACACTCATCCACCACTTCATCACGATGTACACGTATAAGGGGCAAACGTGGACAAACTCATACTCCAGTCATACACATATGAGGGGCACACGTGGAAAACTCATACTCCAGTCATACACATATGAGGGGCACACGTGGACAAACTCATACTCCAGTCATACACATATGAGGGGCACACGTGGACAAACTCATACTCCAGTCATACACATATGAGGGGCACACGTGGACAAACTCATACTCCAGTCATACACATATGAGGGGCACACGTGGAAAAACACATACTCCAAACATACACATATGAGAGGCACACGTGGACAAACTCATACTCCAAACATACACATATGAGGGGCACGCGTGGAAAAACTCATACTCCAAACATACACATATGAGGGGCAAACGTGGACAAACTCATACATCAATCATAAACGTATGCGGGGCAAACGTGGACAAACTCATACTCCAATCATACACATATGAGAGGCACACGTGAACAAACTCATACTCCAGTCATACACATATGAAGGCCAAACGTGGAAAAACTCATACTCCAAACATACACATATGAGGGGCACACGTGGACAAACTCATACTCCAATCATACACATATGAGGGGTAAACGTGGACAAACTCATACTCCAGTCATACACATATGAGGGGTAAACGTGGACAAACTCATACTCCAATCATACACATATGAGGGGTAAACGTGGACAAACTCATACTCCAGTCATACACATATGAGGGGCAAACGTGGACAAACTCATACTCCAGTCATACACGTATGAGGGGCAAACGTGGACAAACTCATACATCAATCATACACGTATGAGGGGCAAACGTGGACAAACTCTACATCAATCATACACGTATGAGGGGCAAACGTCGACAAACTCATACTCCAATCATACACATATGAGGGGTAAACGTGGACAAACTCATACATCAATCATACACGTATGAGGGGCAAACGTCGACAAACTCATACTCCAGTCATACACATATGAGGGGTAAACGTGGACAAACTCATACATCAATCATACACGTATGAGGGGCAAACGTGGACAAACTCATACATCAATCATACACGTATGAGGGGCAAACGTCGACAAACTCATACTCCAATCATACACATATGAGGGGTAAACGTGGACAAACTCATACATCAATCATACACGTATGAGGGGCAAACGTCGACAAACTCATACTCCAGTCATACACATGTGAGGGGCAAACGTGGACAAACTCATCCATCAATCATACACGTATGAGGGGCAAACGTGGACAAACTCATACATCAATCATACACGTATGAGGGGCAAACGTGGACAAACACACATGGTGACAAACATCACGGGACTTAACACTTGCATATTCTTTCTACACCGTGATATCCAGTGTTCCGCGCCTTGTAGATATACCTTCTTTGATCTCAGAGGAAGCCTTCCTCGATACAGCCATGTGAGGTACCCATTTTTCCATTATAACTAAAGAAACGAAACTAACACCGTTACTGCATAAACAATGAATGCTGGCTTTGGAAGGCAGAATCTTTAGCAGAACATAAGGGTGTTTGTTTTAATACGCTTCTTGACTAAAATAAAACAATTTCAGCCATTTGAAAACAGTTTTCTGCTGTTAACTCAATCGATAACATATAACTCACAAGGAAAAGGTTTCACAGTGTCGAATGTTCGATAGTTGAGTAGCCATTTGTATGTTGCTGAAGGATACTCGGGGGGCTTATTATGTCTTGTAGGACGATTAACAGGATATGGTGTTTTCTTGCGAAATGTTTCACCATTTCGAAATGGTTGTCTTTTGCTGTAATTTGCTATACGTTGGTGCTGTGTATTGTCGTAGAGTGTGAGGTACTCGGTTATGTGTCGCTTCGTGTGCGGTGTGTGGTATGTTAGATATTGATATGTTGTATGTTGTAGTAATAGTTGTGGAGTTTTGTAAAGCTAATATATGTTGTTGCATGATGTTGTAGAATCAGTTGTGCTTTATTTTAGTGTGAATTTTCTTTCTCTCTCTCTCTTCCTCCCCTCTCTCTCCGCCTCCCTCTCTTTCTCCCCCCCTCTCTCTCTCCGTCTCCCTCTCTTTTTCCCTCACCCTCTCTCTCTCCGTTTCCCACTTTTTTTCCTCTCTTCTTCTCCCTCTCTCTCTCCGTCTCCCCCTCTCTCTCCCCTTCTCTTTCTTTCCCTCTCTCTTTCTCTCTCCGTCTCCCTCTCTGTTTTTCCCTCTCCCTCTCTCCATCTCCCTGTCGTTCTCTCCCTCTCTCCCTCCCCTCTCCGTCTCCCTCTCTTTCTCTCCCTCTCTCTGTGTCTCCCTCTCTTTCTCTCCCTCTGTCTCTTTCTCCGTCTCCTTCTTTTCCTCTCTCTCTCTCCCTATCTCTTCCTTCTTTCTCCCCCTCTCATTCTCTCCCTCTCTGTTCTTCCCCTCTCTCTACGTCTCCCTCTCCCCCTTTCTCTCCCTTCCCCCTCTCTTTCTCCGTCTCCCTCTCTTCCTCTCTTTCCCTTTCTCTTCCTCTCCCCGCTCTCCATTTCCCTCTCTTTCTCTCCCTCCCCCTCCTTTTTCTCTCACTCTCTCTCTCTCTCTCTACCTACCCATTTCTCTCTCCCTATCTCTCCTCTGTCTGTCCCACTTTCTTTTCCTCTCCTCCTCCACCCCCTCTCTCTTTCTCTTTCTAACATTCCAAGCCTTTAAAACTAATAGCTATAAATACAGTCTGTCTTCACATACCTCCAGTCCTGGCTTTCTCTCCTAGTCCTTATAAATCTTCTTTCACGCTGTCTTCTCATCTCTTGCTTTAATCTTTCGGCGTGATAACTTGTTATGTCTTCTTATAATCGTATCATCAAACGTCTCGCGGAATGCCTTGCCTCATCTCATCCTCTGAAATATCACGTGTCACCTGAATGTCAGAGAGGGACATCAAAAGCCAGAGAGATTATCGACATTTTCTCAGTTGTTGTCTCCCTGATGTAGAGTTGTTATCCCTGATGTAGATTCGTCTCCCTGATGTAGAGATTTCTGCCTGATTGTAGAGTTGTCTCCCTGATGGTAGAGTTGTCTCCCTGATGGTAGAATTGTCTCCCTGATGGTAGAGTTGTCTCCCTGGTGGTAAAGTTGTCTCCCTGATGGTAGAGTTGTCTCCCTGATGGTAGAGTTGTCTCCCTGATGGTAAAGTTGTCTCCCTGATAGTAGAGTTGTCTCCCTGATGGTAGAATCGTCTCCCTGATGGTAGAGTTGTCTCCATGATGGTAAAGCTGTCTCCCTGATGGTAGAGTTGTCTCCCTGATGGTAGAGTTGTCTCCCTGATGGTAAAGTTGTCTCCCTGATAGTAAAGCTGTCTCCCTGATGGTAGAGTTGTCTCCCTGATGGTAGAATTGTCTCCCTGATGGTAGAGTTGTCTCCCTGATGGCAGAGACCGTCTTGTGAGTTCTTGTATTGTGCTGAAACTATTTGAAGACGTCTTTGCTTGTTTTATATAGACTCCAGGTGGACAAAATTGCTGTTTTATTTGGCAGTCAGGGGACTCATAGCTGAGATCCTAGCGTACGGGATGCTGAACCATAGCTGACCAAGACCCTGTCCTACCTCTTTGTTGGTAATACCCCTTCCACCCCCCCCCCCCAGTAATAGGCCGATCCTGACAAAGGGGAAGGGATCACTATAGTCCCCATGGAGGTGGAGTCTGGTAAAGAAGTACTGCATATCCCTTGCTCCTTAGCACCACTCAGGGACTGAAGAAATAACCCGCTTCCAAGCTTTGCCTCCAACACCTTCTCTGCATCGGCTGAAAAGAGTACCAGCTCGCAGTTCCAGTGAGATTTCAGAAAGAAGAAGAAGAAGAAGAAGGAGGAGGAGGAGAAGAAGAAGAAGAAGGACGAGGAGGAGGAAGAAGAAGAAGAAGAAGAAGAAGGAGGAGGAGGAAGAAGAAGGAGGAGGAGGAGGAAGAAGAAGAAGAAGATAACATTATACACAGTGAAACAAGCCAGGATAGCTGCATTCGGTTGCTTAAAATGAGTGCGAGATTTCTGTTTGTGGAAGCAGGCGGGACATTTGATTTTATATTTGGAAAATAAAGTGAAAGGAGTTAATATTTGCCATTTGAGCAAGTAGAATTTGATATCTATCAGTTTAACAAGTAGAAGAGGCTGATATCTGCCAGTTGGATAAACAGAAGGAGCTGATATCTGTCAGTTGAACAAGCAGAAAAAGCTGATATCTTTCTGTTGAGCAAACAGGAGAAGCTGACATCTGTCAGTTGAACAAGTAGAAGAAGTTAACATCTGTCAGTTGAACAAGTAGAAGAAGTTGACATCTGTCAGTTGAACAAACAGAAGAAGCCAACGTCTGGCAGTGCAGCTAGGGCCTTATATTACGTCCCTATTTCACGTCATCTCTTATTTACACTATTAATGCAACCGTTAGGGTTTCTGCTTCCAAACTGACCTGCATAACAGTGTGAGAACCACTGTCTTCAGCCTGTTTAGATGTTCGAATATTCTCGTCCATTCCTGCACTATTTCCTGTTTTAAATGCATATTTGTAAAACTGGAGTTTTAATTCTCTATGTTTTAGCTTCCTATCTTATCACGTTTATGAGTTAGTTCGATATATGCGTTGTGAAATACTGTGTGTTCGGAAAATAACTGTGCACTAACCGAGTATCGATTCTGGTATCGTAGTGATATTTTAATGACTGCGGCAGGTCATTAAAATGTGGAACATTCTTCCGCCTTCGAGTATTGATTGGTCATGGTATATCTGCAGCCCCGTCACCCTGACGACAGAGGTGGCCCAGTCCGCTTGTCATAGAAACAGTTTGTTTCTTTCTATACAGGCTGCAATCTTGTCGTGTCTCCTTCCCCATATACCTTTCGGTGTTGACGGGACAAATAGACATTCTGGTAAAGCTCGATGATTTGCTTCATATAATGGGATATTTAATGCTGCTGTAATTTCATCTCTCCGTCTCCTCCGTGGGCGGCCTCTTCCTCTCTTACCTACAAGTCTTAGAGTGAATGTGATATACTGTCTGGTGGTAACCGTGTAACATGGCCAAACCACTTGACTTGCTGTTTCTGGATGTAGTGTAATACTGGTGTTACTCCAGCCTTTGCCCTGATGGTGTCACTTCTTATTTGGTCTATTCTTAGACACTTTGCGCTGCAATCACCAGTATCAAAATGGGGTCTATGAAAGAATAAAGCCTTTTGCGTTTTGTGGTTAGGGTTAGATCCAACATTATGGCCGCCACGGTCACAGTACAATGCCGCTCTTGGCTTTTTTTTTAACGGAGATCTTGTCTTGTCTTGTCTTGTACTATCTTCCTGTAACTGCGAGCTGGTGTTCTTTGAAGCCGATGCTATGAAGGTGTTGAGGCACAACATCGTATTGGCGTGGGAGCGGGTTATGGCAGTTGTGTTTTTTCTTGTCAGTCCCGGAGTACAGCTAAAAACCAGGGGGGGGGGGGTGCAATGCTTCTTCAGCACTCCACCACCATGGGGACTATGTTAGCCAGGCTAGGCCTGTTACAAAGGATACCAAAGAAGCGTTCTCAAGAAGTGAAATCCTTCTACGGGTATATACTGAGGACAATGAGTTTGCTTCCCCAGTTCCTGACACTGAAACTATGAAGACAAGGATAACAGATGCTTTAGCACGGTGTCTAATGAGATGTTGGAGAACACATGGCAAGAAATGGAGGTATAACTTAGACCTTCTCGGCAACAAGCAGAGCAAGTACACAAATAATGAAAAAAAAAGAAAGAAAACTTTCTGAGTTGAGATAAAATTTGCACGTGTCTGTACCTAGTATAGTTTTTGCGTAATAAACGTCTTCTTCTGCTTCTTCTTCTGTGTTCGAGGTTGTCGGTACATCAAATCCTGATCCTTGTCGACATGGCAAAGCCCGCAGTCCTCTCCAGATCCTGATAGGAGCCCCAAAGCTTTTGCCCCAATCTTGTGTCCTCTGGCCATGTCTCTCGTCTCAGGTCCGCATTGGTTTGAGCACTCTTGAAGGACATGTTCTAAAATCAAGGAAAGACTTTATGCTCACCTTGTTTTGTCTTCCCAGAACTATGGGCAAGATGTTCTTTACAGAAGATGGCAGTGAACCTGTTGAAGCATAAACATCCGTTCAAATAGGTATCTCCTTGGCAAAACCCACTGCCATGGGGAGACCATAGCGACCCCTGCACTCGTTGGTCAGACTGAAAGAGACGGTTATCTGGGAGCACCTAAGGGAAGTAGAACAGGGTCTTGACCAGCTGTGGCTGTGGCTAGTCCTGATAAATGTATCGCCACTCCAGCATAATAATCTTTTTTGCCTTATACGCACTGGAATCAAAGAGCAGCAGTAAGACAAGGCATAAGACAAAAGTGCGTATTGCCACGTGATGTGTTCTCTTTATACAGTGAGAACATCATAGTTAAAGGTAAAATTCCCGTTTCCATGACCTTAAGGCATATTGAGGAATATTGTGTTAGGGCCCATTTTCCATGACCTTCAGCACTTGAAAATATGAACAAGAAAGTTGTGAACAAGAAAGTTGTGTACAAGATTATTTTAGTGAGCAATAAAAGAGGCGTAGAGATAAACCACGAACAACACAGAAGCAAAAAGATATTGCGATTATGTAATTTAATTTCTTTGATTTCGACAGACTTAGAAAGTCGGGCTCTTGTGTGAAGAAGTTGTCAGAGTTGGTCATTTAAACGTTTGATTACAAAACAATCCTGCACAGCATGAAGTATCGAACTGAATTATCGATTTTCAGTCAAGATCTAGCATATACTTTATCGGTGAAAAGCTTCGCAAGTATACTAACAGAATCTCTCTCTCTCTCCCTCTCTCTCTCACTCTCTCTCTCTCTCTCTTTCTCTGGTCCACTGACAGTCAGATGTTGGTCATCATTGATTTCCACAACCATCTGTTCTTTGCTCTATCTATCTGTCTATCTATCTATCTATCTATCTATCTATCTATCTATCTATCTATCTATCTATCTATCTATCTATCTATCTATCTATCTATCTATCTATCTATCTATCTATCTGTCTGTCTGTCTGTCTGTCTGTCTGTCTGTCTGTCTGTCTGTCCGTCCGTCCGTCCGTCCGTCTGTCTGTCTGTCTGTCTGTGTCTGTCTATAAGATGTGCGTTCGACCGTACTCTGTGCCACTCTTTTAGTAGATCAAGTATCTTGTTTCTTTGTCTTCCTCTGTCCCTTTGTCCCTCCAATTTTCCAGATGTCACCTGGTGTTCCAGTCAGCCTCGTCACAAAACATGTCCTACAAATCTGGACTTTCACTGTTCTGAATTTTGCCATACTTTCTCTCTTTTGCTCAGCCTCGCTTAGAACTTCTTCATTTGTTTTCTTGGCTGTCCATATTCTCATCATTCTTCTTAGGAACCACAACTCCGCTGCTTCCAGTGGCAACTGGAAGATCATGGGTTCGATCCTGGGACCGGGGAAAAAAAAAAAAAAAAAGGCAACAACTCACAAGACCTCTGGGAGTCATGACCCAGAGGTGCCCACCCCCCTTAGAGTGTCAGGAGTTTAAAGGGCCGAAACACTTGTCTGGGGGGGGGGGTACTTCTTCTGATGATCTGAAGGAGTTGTGTTGTTGTTCCGCTCTCTACGGTAGAGAGTTTCCTGCATATGGTACGCCTGGTTACTACCCGTGCTTCGCATCCATATAACATTATGATGTCGCACTGAATAACTCTCTTTTTGGGGGTATTCTTCGGCAGAGCTTTATTGCACATAATGTTTTTCATTTTCATGAATGCTGACTTAGGCTAGGCTGTACTACTCCATATTTCGGTTTGGCTTCTTCCGTCTTGTGTTATTATTCTTCCTAAATACTAACAAAATAAATATAATTTTTTTTTCATTTAGATCTACATCGTAAAATGTAAAACTAACCTGGATACTTGTATCAGTTTATATAAAATTGTATGCCACAAAGATTATGTATGCATGCGTCGATCCACCGAAAAGTGTTAAAAGTGTTAAGGCTTGCGCTTTGTGATGTCATCACATTTTGCGTGCACACCTTCGAGAAAGAAATCAAAGGATATTTCTTTGTTATATTTCGTGGAGGATTCCCTGTTCTAAAATTAGATATGAAATCGTGATGTCTTTTTGGCAGATTTCTGCAAATCATTATTTCTGCTTCCAGACAGGAATATTTTTGTTTTTAATTAGTCTCGTATTTGTATATAACTAAGTATATAGTTATTATCTTGACAAGGCTAGATTGAACTTTTGCGTTTTCTGATAACTACTGATTAAAGAGCATTTGCAGTAAGTCTTAATTATCTCAAGATTATGGACGAAATGGAAGAATTATCTTTTCCATGACTTGGAAAGCACGCGGACTTAGTAGTAGTGCTAGTAGTAGTAGTAGTAGCAGCAGCAGCAGCAGCAGCAGTAGTAGTAGTAGTAGTAGTAGTAGTAGTAGTAGTAGTAATAGTAGTAGTAGTAGTAGTAGTAGTAGTAGTAGTCTTCTTTTTCTCTTCCTTTTTCTTTTGTCTTTTCCTCCTGTCATTTTTGACGGGGTTACAACTAATGTAAATATAGTAATTAACTGTCACTCACTCGGTGCGTGATGTTTTCAAAGAAAGACAACTCGTGTAATTGTCTTCGTGTGATTACGTGCAGTATTGACTTTCCTATCTTGCGGGCGTGGGCCAGGGAAACTGGGGTCTGTAGCATCACACAAACTGGAGTTTATAGCTCGTCTGTGTCAGCTTTTGATTCACATGCTTTCGTGTGGGTCTCTGTGTGTGTGTGGGTGGGTGGGGGGGGGGGCGAGCCTTGAGAAAAGAATTCAAATTAGAAATTAACAACATTGTTTTCAAATACCTGCTTCGTGATTTCTGGTTCATGCACAATTGTCATAGCTGAAACAAAACGGGCAGAATCGAGCCGCTACGTTATACAAAGCCGATGACATTAATCTTACACATACACAGAAGTGCCAGAGACCAGGGTAATCGATTCACTACGCCAAACATCCGATTCCGATTCCGTTTCGTATTTCTGTTGCCCGACTTCGCTGTCTTTATTATATGCCATGCCTTTTAGCCCTGTCCATCATGATTCTCCATCTTGCGCGGTCTTTGGTGTTTCAGATTAATTTAGATGCTTTTCTTTTTCTCTGTGCCACTTGGTCAGTCTAGTGAGGTTTTTTTTTTTTTTTGGCTTTCCTCTCCTCCTTTTTCCTTGAATTTTCCAGTCATTACTGGGTTCTCCAAACTCTGTCTCCAAGTTCTCCAACATCTGTCTTGTCATGACATGTCCAAGTTCTCCAGTATCTGTCTTGTCATGACATGTATAAGTTCTCCAGCATCTTTCTTGCTTTCAATTTCTGTGTCATCTTTTTGTTGACCGTCCAAGTTTCACAACCATTCGTCAATACTGGCTCTATATAGCACTGTAATACTCTTTTTCTCACTTTTGGGAACATTTTCTTATTTGTTAGTATCTTCTTGATGTCATAAAAAGCTGCCTTTGCCTTACCTGCTCGTGAATTTATTTCATTTATGCACTTGCCATCAACTGTTACTGTTGTTCCAATGTAACTGAATTTATTTACTTGTGTGAACGTCTTCCAGTTTGAAATGATGTTGCATCATGGTTTGTTTGTTCTTCGCGAATGATAGATATCTACTGACTCGGCTTTCGCAGTGAGGAAGTCTCCAAGTGGATGATGACAGAAAATTTGGGGGTGGAAGAGGGAGTTGATTTTAAAGTTGACAGGACAAGTCCCCAACACATAAATGTCTTTGAATGTAAATGTTACAGAAAAGTCATTCATATATATGGACACACAAAAATAAACGAAATATACACTACAAGAACTTAATGTTGAAGAAGATTGGCTAGTAAGGAAGATTAAACAGAGAAAACTTAAATAGTTTGGACATACTAAACGTCATGAGTTTTAGAGAAGACAGTCTTTGAAGGGTACATAATGGGAAAAAGAAAGACAGGAGACCAAGGCGAAGATGGCTGCAAGACATCGTTGATGATCTGTGAATGGACGCATCAACAGCAGGACATCTTGCTTACAACTGAGAGGCCTACAGGAGAGCTGTTAGGGAGACAAAGTTCCGCAAGGGACATGCAAATGACTGACTGACTGAGAAGGAGCTTTGCAACTGTTTATAGAATTTCTCTTGCAGGCCCTGGTTGTAAGATTTGCGCAGTTTGTAATATATTGCGGCAAGATTTTACAGAATCGATTGCGCTAGTACTACTTTACCTGCCACTTTTATTATGGCGAATCCATCCTTCCTTCTCCTTCTTTATCCCCTGTCTGGGGCATAGACCATCAACAAGGCTCTTCATTTATTTCTACCCTGGGTTGTTTCTTCCCTCCGTCTCTAGGTTTAGTCGATTTTTAGAAAAAAAAAATCTCTCCTTCAAGACTCTTTCGCCAGGTGTTTCTATGTCTTCATTGTTTCCTCTTTCTCTGGGGGTTCAGAGAGTGAAGACGCTTGTCCGATGAGGCAATCAGCGACCCATAGCTGACCAAGACCCTGTCCCACCTCTCCGTGGTACCCCCAGTAACAGGTCTCGCCTGGCTAACGGGGCAGGGATCGCCATAATCCCCATGGTGGTGGACTCTGCTAAAGAAGCATTGCACACCCCCTGCTTTTTAGCTGTACTCCGGGATTGAAAAAGTAGCCGCCATAACCCGCTCCCACGCCGATACGATGCTGTGCCTCAACACCTCTACAGGATCGGCTGCAAAGAACAACATCTCGCAGTTACAGGGAGTTCCTACAAGTACTCTGTGGATTCATTCACTGGACATATAATGCAGAGGAGATGGCTAGAAAACATCACATCAACAGGAAAGATGAATGTGAAAAGGGGCAATGGAAGGCCAAGAGAGGAAAAAAAAAACATAAGACGGCCTAACGTGATGGCGCAACAACAAATCACCAACTGAGCTGACGGAAAATATTAAGGACCGAGATTTATGAAGAAGCTTTATCGCTTACGCCTACCACATGACACGTGATTAAAATGATGATGACCTGCACTGACCTGCAAGGGTTTGAGAAACACGGGTTGTGTTAACCCTTGGTTTAGCGTTCTGTTCACCTCGGGTTCGCCAGACCTGAAAACTGGGTCGCTGTTCTGACGCAGTCGTGCCTCCTTGATGTATTTATTTTATCATATTGCTATTATAAACAAACCTTAACGTTTCAATTAAACTTTATATACTCTTTAACGTTTAAACTTTATTTTCCCCAGGTACGCACGTCATATCGGGCTCAGATGACCTGTCAGCAGACATTTTATGTCAGGCATAAGCATATATACACATATACTGTATACATGTCCAGAAAGTTCGTTCTGCTCTGTTAGATCACTGATATTTTGAACCAGCTGAACACAGGCCGTCGTTGGATAACGATATTTTTCGCCAAAGCCTGATTTTAAAAAAAAAATCACAGTGGTGGCCTTTCGTGCCTGTTTTTCACACTGACAAAAGAGCGAATTCGCTTCACCAGCTTTCCATACAGCGAACGTTCAAAACCTGCAG
Source organism: Achatina immaculata (assembly GCA_009760885.1). Lineage (NCBI taxonomy): Eukaryota > Metazoa > Mollusca > Gastropoda > Stylommatophora > Achatinidae > Lissachatina > Lissachatina immaculata. The sequence continues at coordinate 12,448,479 of CM019711.1, forward strand.
ACGTTTTAGAAGTGTGGCGGTCCCGTTTTAGAACTTGTGCTTGTTGAAACGTCTGACAGTCAACATCTGGACAACAAACACACTCCTTGGCACAGTGGAGAGGCCAAAAACAGGAATATAGGAAGCTTAATTTTGACTTAATGTATGTCTGTGATATTTCGTCAAGCATGGCTGGATATAGTTAGCATTCGAGGTTGGTTGCTAGAAGGGTTGGATATATTTGCTGTAAATCAAGAGTGAACAACATGAAGGATACGGGAAGCGGCGATGGTGAGGGGTTCACCCCTGACAACGCGGCTGGAACCGTTTTCATCAGGATAGCAGTGCCGGAACTCAAAGTTCAGGTCAGTGGTTGTGACGAAGTGTTTGTGTTTACATTCATCATCATCTTGTGCCGTCTGTGTGTGTGTGTGCGTGTGTCGCATACGAAAATAACCCAGTCACAAGTCTCTGTCTTTGAGGATTCCTATCATCTCTCTTCTCTCTCTCTCTTTCTCACACACACACACATTATCTCATGTACATGCGTGCGCGCGCTGTCTTGTTAGATTACCTACCTCTCGTGTAGTTCATTATCCTATATTTGTGAATGTAATATTTTCATCTTGCATTCTTATATACTTTTTCATGTCATCTGTATACTTTCTGTATACTTATATTTCATATAGTTTCGTCTTGCATTCTTATATATATATATATGTCATGTGTATACTTTATTAAATTGAGTGTGTGGGAAGAATGAAAGATGGATTGACATTTAGACATATTAAGCCGCTAATTTCGCTACTGGATAGCTCTTCGCTACACTATGGAGCTAAAGTTTGTACCGGGCAACACTACGATCCTGTAAGGCGCTCAGTTTCGTTACCGGAACCATTTCGCTACATTATGGTACTCAGTTTTGCTACTTCTTCAGTTACGTATGACTTTTAATCAGCCTTTTCGTTGCCGATAATTCCTTGGCGTTGTTCTCAATCATATTATTCTATTTATATCTTTCAATATTACAGGAGGAAGCGAGCAGTATTGACCAGTCGTTCTTACCAGAAAGACTAAATAGTTTAGGACCGCCCCCTGTGTCCTCTTGTTAGAATGTGGATATAGGTACCCGACACCCTAGTGTTGAGCACTGAAATAGTCCCTGAGCAGGGATAATGCCTGTAAGGCGATGTGCACCGAGTTAACAGCAAACATGATTGGCAGTGGTCAACACACATCAACCAGATAGCTAGAATAACCAAGGCCAGGACAGCATTTATCCAACTTAACAAAATATGGTCATATAAGAACATCAAAACAGGAACCAAACTTAGGCTTTTCAATACAAACGTAAAGAGTGTCCTGTTATATGGTTCGGAGACATGGGTTATGACAATACAACAGATGATACAAACATGAACTATTGCTTGAGGAGGATTTTAAACATTGATGCAGGACAAGAACCTATGAACCTACAAATTATGTCTAGGAAATGGAGGTGGATTGGCCACACACTGAGGAAACCCGACACCAGCATAGCAAGACAGGCACTGAAATAGAATCTTCCAGGAAATAGAAAACGAGGAAGACCTAGACTTACTTGGAGAAGAGAAATTATGAGCTCAGAGACAAGGGATACACATGGAAGGAGGCAGAGAATAATTCCAAGAACAGGGATGACTGGAGAGCTTTTATCAGTGACCTGTGCTCACAAGGAAGTGAAAGGCGATGATGATGATGATGATGATGATGATGATGATGATGATGACACATCAACACAAATAAAACCCGAGGAACTCTTTACGTGAAAGTGTTTTCGTAAAAAAAAAACTGAAAACCATTAAAAAAATAGAAGACCTAAGGTTCATAAAAGCACATTTACAATACGAACATTTTTTTGTGTCTATCTCTGATACTAATCACATGCTGGTGGAATCATCACAGCAATGGTTCGCTATTTGCCAGATCGTACAGCGGCTCCGCCCCCCGTTGCTAAGATAAAAACCTGGCATATTTGTCAGACTTTCTCTGCCCGCCATTACCACATGCAGTTATCGCGGTGTGTTACCATGACAACCAACTCTTACCGCAATTTTTATTATTACTTAAATAAAAAGCAGACGTGCTCAGGCCAAGTCAGCATTTCAGAAAATGAGAAACATCTTGTGCAACAGATCTATATCAATGGGAACAAGATTCCGAGTACTTAAATGTTACATCGAGCCAATTTTGTTTCATGTATGTGAAGTATGGTCCATGTATAAGAGAGTACAGCGAGAAATGGAGGCCATGGAAATGTGGTTCATAAGAAGGATGTTGAAGATACCATGGACAGCTTTCATAAGAAGGATGTTGAAGGTAACATGGACAGCTAAGAAAACCAATGAAGAAGTCTTAAGAGAGGCTGGAGTTAAAAAAGCAAATCATAGCAAAAATCAGAGGTAGACAAGCGAGATTTGTAGGACATTTCCTGAGAAGAGGAAAATTGGAAAACAATGTGGCAACTGGAAAAATTGATGGAAGAAGAGACAGAAGAAGAGAGAGAGAGAGAGAGAGAGAGAGAGAGAGAGAGAGAGAGAGAGAAGTTACTGGGTGGGCTGTCAGTGTGGCTAGGAAGAAAGTCACCGTCGGATCTCATAATCAAGTCTAAAGACAGGGAATTGTGGAGAGAAATGATCGGCTACGCCATGCGGCATGGCACTTGAACTAAACAAAGAGCGTGTGAGAAGCAACACGATTAGTGTATTGACATCTTATGACGGGGCTGGGTTCTGATATCGGGTCACCCAACTGTAGAAATGGGAACCTTGATGTTCTTGGAGCTTGTGAAAGGGAGGCGGTCACAGCCTGCTGCTGACTACGTCATCATTTAATGTGCTGATAGATAATATAAAATATGGAAATTAACGGTAAGACCACTTCGTGGATAAAATAATTCAACGTGATGACACAAGGGCTTTATTTCTCCTTACAATCATATTTACACGCACTTTCATTCATTCATTTGCTTGTCCCTTGTGGAACTTTGTCTCCCTAACAGTACTCCTGTAGGCCTCTCGGTTGTAAGCAAGATGCCCTGCTGCTGATGCATCCATTTGCAGATTATCAACGATGTCTTGCAGCCATCTTCGCCTTAGTCTTCCTCTCTTTCTTTTCCCATTATGTACGCTTCCAATACGGTTTTCTCTAGATTATCATGACGTTTAATGTGTCTAAAATATTTAAGTTTTCTCTCTTTAATCCTCTTTACTAGCCAGCCTTCTTCAATATTAAGTTCTTTACACGCACACACACACACATATTTTCGTTGTCAGTTGTTAATATCGTTCGTCTTCACAGTTCCACATTCTTGATTTGTTGATCATTGCAGTTACTGTTGACAGTCGTTATCCACTGCTGACAGTCGTTATCCACTGCTCACAGTCGTTATCCACTGCTCACAGTCGTTATCCACATCATTATCGTTCTTGATTAATTAAAATGGCATCAGCTCAAAATTGGCCTCCATCATCATCATCATCATCATCCAGAATACTACTTCATCGACCAGTTGTTTTTTTTTGTTCCACAGAAATGTCTACAGTTTCAGCTGGAGCAGTCAGTGTGGCAGGCCAAACAGCGAATCCTGGCCTCTTTCGCCAAGGTAAACGAATACGTTAACTCTCCTGTTGTTAAATTAACAGTTGCCATACGTTAAATTATTTTTTTAGATAGAGGAAGGGCTGAGTCGATGATCGAAGCTCGGCTTTCTGGCCTGGTGGTCGTGGGGTTGTTCCCCGGCTGTCACCGCCGCTTGTTTTCATCAGGGCTGTCGTCGGTGCTACGGAGTTAGTGTACCGTGGTGAGATCTTCCTTCGGTGGATGAAATCGGAGCACCTGTGAATTTTTTTTTCTCTCCTGTGTTCCGAGCTGATACTGGAAGCAGCTGTTGATACTAGAAGCAGCTGTTGATACTGGAAGCAGCTGTTGATAATGGAAGCAGCTGTTGATTCTGGAAGCAACAGAGATACGGTTTTGAAGAAAGATGCAACACATAGCCTGGACAGAAGGGAAAAAAACAAACGTAGATGTTCTCGAAGAAGTTTCAGAACAACGAAGACTAGTTAAAATGATAAGAAAAAAGACGATAAAAAATTCAAGGACATGTCATGGAAAGACAGAAGGTGGAGAACCTATTAATTATTGGGAAATCCAAGAGGAAAAATAAAAAGGGAGAGAGAAGAAGACCAAGAGAAAAATATCTCAGTGGACTGACTAGGTGGCATAGGAAAACAAAAACATCTGAATTAGTCGGAAACACAAAGGACCGCACAAGATGGAGAAGTATGATCGCCGACGCTATTCAGCACTAACACGAAATGCCAATAAGAAAAGACAAAAAGTTCGATTATGTGTCGAATTGCTAATAAAAAAAAAACAAAGGACAATTAGGGAACAGAAAATTTGCAGCAAGAATGGTCGCCATGGTGAAGGGATGCAACTCTGTTTACAGGAATCGAACTTGAATATTTCACGAAGGGGAGGCAATCTTGCATAAAGGCTACACGAGACGGGCCAGAACATGCTGTCAAGGGGCTCACTTTGCTTCCTTACAAGCATGACTCAGTATTGTTAGCTACATAACAAAGGAAGCATGCAGAGTAGACTGTGTATGAAGGCCAAAGCAGGCCAGGATCATAACCGCCTCCTTCGTGGTGGCCCAGATGACAAGCAGTAGCTCTCTTGTAGCCTGGCAGCAAGATATGGCCCTAGGTGGTCGCCATGGTTCCAGAATCTGCTTAATTAAAAACCCCCTTCTTCTTGGGTCAGCTTTGAGATTCGATGATGGACACTATAACCCGCTCCCAATCCGACACGATGCTTGTGTTTCAGTATCTTCACAAAGTGGGCTGTAGAGACCACACGTTCCCAGGTCTAGAGATATCCTGCCAGTCAACCATTTGCATGTCCCCTGCGGAACTTTGCCTCCCTAACAGCACTCCTGTAGGCCTCTCGGTTGTAAGAAAGATGCCCTGCTGCTGATGCGTCCATTTGCAGATTATCAACGATGTCTTGCTGCCATCTTCGCCTTGGTCTTCCTCTCTTTCTTTTTCTCATTATGTACACTTCCAAGACGGTCTTCTCTAAATTCTCATGACGTTTAATATGTCCAAAATATTTAAGTTCTCTCTGTTTAATCCTCTTTACTAGCCAACCTTCTTCAATATTAAGTTCATATAGTATGGATGTATTTGTTCTTTTTTGTGCCCATGATATTTAAAGAACTCTTCTGTAGCATTTACTTTCAAAGGCACTTATGTGTTTCTCAGCTGTTTTGTTAAGTGTCCAGATCTCACAGGCATATGTTACGACGGGAAAGATGCATGCCCTTAAAAATCGTATTTCTGAGATAAGAGTGATCCTACAGGATGAAAAAAAAAAAACAAAACCTAGATAAATAATAATGTACTTATAAATCTATTTATATTTAATTCATTATCTTTCATCTACATATTAGGACCTGAAGGATGCCTTGAACTATGGTCTGTTCATGCCTCCAGTCAATGGCAGGGCTGGAAAATTCATGGAGGAGGAGAGATTACTCAGCGAGTACCCAATACAAGGACCAATTGGTTTCCTTGAGGTCAGTTTTCTTTTTTTTTAAATCGTAATTAAAAAGTCTTCCCCTCATATCTCTAATTCTTCCTCATTTCTTTCTTTAGTATTATTGTTATCTGTATTATCTTTATTGTTATTGCTATTGATTCTTTTTGTGTTGTATGTTCAGGGTTGAAGTTTTCTTAGAGATATAATAATTGTAAATCAGCATAGAGCTATGTCGACATTCTCTATATAGTGTAAGATATGCTGAGGGTGTTGTTGGAGCATCTACAGATTTGTTTAGAGTTCAGTGGTGATGATATTCACTAGAATGTTTCAGCAATGTTTATGTATTTAATGCCCTTCTTCTTCCCCTTCTTCTTCTTCTTCTTCTTCTTCTTCTTCTCCTTCTTCTTCTTCTTCTTCTTCTCCTTCTTCTTCTTCTCCTTCTTCTTCTTCTTCTCCTTCTTCTTCTTCTTCTTCTTCTTCTTCTTCTTCTTCTTTGAGCAGGTGTTGAATTCAGCAGCCTACCGAGCCACTGAGGCTTGCTGCGACAGAGAAGACATGTCTCCCTTCCTCTCTGTTATTGATCTTTTCTTTGCTAATTGTCAGTTTCAAGAACACAAGTATCTTGTAGATTGTCTTGCCATTATTGTCAAGATCTGCCTCTTGGTCTGTCCCCTTTCTGTAATTAATGTTGTCTGTTTTTAAATGACACAATTATCATTATTTGTTTGAAGCCATGTTGTTAAAAAAGTGTTAAAATAATGTAATAATAACGTGGGCTAAAGAAAAATTATCTGTCCATGTGGAACGTAACAGGAATAGTAGATAAGTTTTATAAAACAGTTATGAACACAGATAAATTTACAAATTACACAAGAGTTACAAAGAATAAAGAAATAAAAGTTGCAAAACTGTTCTTCTTATTCTTTCTTCCTGAGACTGTAAGCTTGACGTTCTTTGTAGCTGATGCAGTAAAGATGTTGAAGCACGGCATCATATCAGATTTCGGGGGGGGGGGCGGGGGGGGGGGGCAGGATACAGTGGTTATTTATTTTCAGTTCAGAGTGGAGCTAAAAAAAAGCAGAAGGGTGTGCAGTGCTTCTTTAGCAGACTCCACCACCATGGAGATTATGGTGATCCTTGCCTCATAAGCCAGTCTAGATCTCTTACTTGGAGTACCAGTGTAGAAGTAGGGACAGTGTTTTTGTCAGCTATGGTTTGCCAACCTTGACATTAGCATGTCAGTTAGTTATAGGTCACTGATTCCTAAATCGGACAGTGTCTTCAGACCCTGCAAAACAGTTATGAAAAATTTTTTTAAAGTTTGCAAGGCAAATTACAAAACTGTTAAATCAATGAACAGAAAAGTTACAAAACATTTACTTTGAATGAACTTTTGACTAATCCTAAGAAAAAAAAAGAAAAAAAAAAGGAAAAGATGATTATTTATTATGACTAGTACATGCAGAGAGTTGTTCAAATATCATGGACACAAAAAAAGAACAAATATATCCATACTACAAGAACTTAATATTGAAGAAGGCTGGCTAGTAAAGAGGATTAAACAGAGAAAACTTAAATATTTTGGACACATTAAACATGATAATCTAGAGAAGACCGTCTTGGAAGGGTACATAATGGGAAAAAGAAAGAGAGGAAGACCAAGGTGAAGATAGCTGCAAGACATCGTTGATGATCTGCAAATGGATGCATCAGCAGCAGGGCATCTTTCTTACAACCGAGAGGCCTACAAGAGAGCTGTTAGGGAGCAAAGTTCCATAAGGGATATGCAGTTGACAGACTGGCTGGTGCATGCAGGAGATGCAATGTTAGTCCGCAATATTTTCCTTGATGTTCTGACACAAAGTGATATGGCCAGTATCTACCTTGTAAGGATAAACATAAAGTAAACCTATTATGCCCATGGAGGCACCTAAGGGAGATGGTGTTAATGCTCATATTTTCCTTGACCTGTTCACACACTAGAAGATGATATGGCCAACATCATTCCCAGTTTCCTATATGCCTCCATAGAATTTCTAATAGCCTCTCATCCCATGACTGTAAAAGAACATAATTCTTAATGTAACTTGTTGGAACTTGTTAGAAATGATCTTAATGAATGTGTGGGAGTGTGATGTTAGAAGAACTTCACTGAAAATGTATTTGTGATTAGTTACCTCTCATATAGTTCAGTATTTTATATTTCTGACTCTAATAGTTCATTGTCTTATATTTGTGAATGTAATTTGTATACATCTGTTAAACTGAGTGTGTGGGAAGAATGAAAGATGGAGTGATGAAGGGCAGAATGTAAAACAGGCCTACACACCCAATTCTTCACCATTTGAAAATAAAGATCATTCATTCATTCATTCATTCATTCATTCATTCCCCAGCTTCAGAAGCCACTAGGTATATAGCCAGGTGACTGAGGTATCTCCAGTTGAATTTGAAACCCCCGACCTATACCATGAGAGAATAGTGTTCTAACCACTTCACCACTCAGCTGCTCTATCTCACCATGTGGTCCCTCCTTATTATCTCCCTGTGATTTCAGGTAGCAATTTTTGCACCTGGCTTGACCTAATTACCAACTGAAATACTCAGTAAAATATTACAGATGCTTTGTTTTACATCAAAAATTTAAAGCACAAATTGTAAATTACATCTTACATCCTTCCCGTGCCGTTAAACGTCAAATTGGGCTGGCATTGTTGTTTGCCAAGTTTTCCTGTTTTTTACAAGTTTTTCAACTTCATCAAGGGATGTTATGCCCTCAAAACTGACTTCTCTTAACAATGTCCTCTTTAGAGTTTCATGTGGTCGATCTCTTTTTCTTCTGCCTGTTGTGGTCTACATGATAGCTTGTTTTTGGTATTCTCTGATTGAAACTACTGAATCCTAAATGAGAAACAATGTAATATAAACAGATTTATATCTGACTGACTCTTATATTTTAATCTGTCAAGTTGCCACTGACTCCCTGAGTGCAGCATGGTCTTGAGCAATTTGACCAGTGTCTCTCAATGACATAATCAGACTTTCCGTGATGTCCTGAGTTCACCTGCGGCGAGAATGCCTCTTCTCCATTTGTTTCCAGGCACTATGCCTTTTGCTATCAACATGTCATAGCCATCGTGTCTCTTGATGTGGCCGAAGTATCTCAGCTTTTTAACTCTGATGGAGTTTTACAAGCCAGCTCTCTATATCACCTAATAAACATTCAAATTTCTGTACATTTCTTTACAGATGTTTACCAGCCAGTTCTCTATGACACTTAATAAACATTCAAATTTCTGTACATTTCTTTACAGTTGTTTACCAGCCAGTTCTCTATGACACTTAATAAACATTCAAATTTCTGTACATTTCTTTACAGTTGTTTACCAGCCAGTTCTCTATGACACTTAATAAACATTCAAATTACTGTACATTTCTTTACAGTTGTTTACCAGCCAGTTCTCTATGACACTTAATAAACATTCAAATTTCTGTACATTTCTTTACAGTTGTTTACCAGCCAGTTCTCTATGACACTTAATAAACATTCAAATTTCTGTACATTTCTTTACAGTTGTTTACCAGCCAGTTCTCTATGACACTTAATAAACATTCAAATTTCTGTACATTTCTTTACAGTTGTTTACCAGCCAGTTCTCTATGACATTTAATAAACATTCAAATTTCTGTACATTTCCTTACAGTTTAAGTACAAACGTCGAGTGTACAAGATGATGCAGCTGAGCGAGAGGAAGCTGAAACAGATTCATTCAAAGGTAAATCTTGTTGGAAATTAGGCAATAAATGCAACATTTGTCTTGTTTTGTCTTGTCCTGTCTTGTCCTGTTCTGTACTGTCTTGTCTTGTCTTGTCTTGTCTTATCCTGCCCTGTCTTATCATGTCTCATCCTGCCCTGTCTTGTTTCATCCTGCCCTGTCTTGTTTCATCCTGCCCTGTCTTGTCTTGTCTCATCCTGCCCTGTCTTGTCTTGTCTCATCCTGCCCTGTCTTGTCTTGTCTCATCCTGCCCCGTCTTGTCTTGTCTCATCCTGCCCTGTCTTGTCTTGTCTTATCTTGTCTCATCCTGCCCTGTCTTGTCTTGTCTCATCCTGCCCCATCTTGTCTTGTCTCATCCTGCCCTGTCTTGTCTTGTCTTATCTTGTCTCATCCTGCCCTGTCTTGTCTTGTCTTATCTTGTCTCATCCTGCCCTGTCTTGTCTTGTCTTATCTTGTCTCATCCTGCCCTGTCTTGTCTTGTCTTATCCTGTCTTGTCTTGTCTTACCTTGTCTTATCTTGCACTATCCCCCTGTAATTGCAACTTGGTGTTCTTTGCAGCTGATGCTGTGGAGGTGGTGGCCTACAGTGTCGTATCGGCGTGGGAGCGGGTTATGATGGCTAATTTTTTCAGTCCTGGAATACAGCTAAAAAGGGTGTGCAAAGCTTCTTCAGCAGACTCCACCACCATGGGGACTGTGGTGATCCCTGCACCATTAGCCAGGCTAGGCCCGTTACTAGGGGTACCAGCAGAGGGGTGGGAAAGGGTCTTGATCAGCTGTGGTTGGCTAACCCAGATGCTAGCATATCAGCTATGGGTCACTGATTGCCTAATCGGACATCTTCATTGCCCCCCCCCCCACCATAAATGTGACACAAAATGTGACACAAACTGATGAATTTGTGACAGCTGAAATACTTGCATGAAGTCAAGAGGGGGGGGGGTACTTCTCTGATTATCTGAGGAGTTGTGTTGTTGTTGTTGTTGTTGTGTTGTTGTTTTACTCCATACTGCACAGAGTTTCTTGCCTATTTTTAAGGTGGTTTTGTGACAGCAAAATATACTTCTAAGAGGGCATTTGGTTGATGCATGTGTAAGCCTGGTGTTCTCCTGTGTGGAGTTGGTGGTAATGAAATTATCATACAGAATATGGTTCTATGTAGAGCTGGTTTAACGAAAATATGACACAAAGTATGGTTTGATGTGGAGTTGGTCAGTTTGTCACACAGAAACTGGTCTTATATGGAGTTAGGTTAAAGAATCTATAACAGCAGAATTTGGTCCTCTGCATCTTTTCTGGGGGTATTTCTATCTCAAGCTGTCACTGAGTACTGCTGAACATGGGAGTTGGGAGTGGATGCCATGAGAAATGTTTCTACGTGTTTTGTCATTGTCAGCATTTTACTGAATGTGTGGCTAGTAATTACTCAGAAGTCAGTAATGTAACGAACATGTTACAACGTTAAAGGTAAGTAAGAACAGTGTTAGAAAATTAATGTAATAGTCAAGGGCTATTGAGAGGAATTATGTGCAAATTAATTCTCCGTTCCCTCCACCCACTATATTGATTACCCATTCTGCTTTCATCTGCTAGCCAGAACCCTATGAGGCCAACTTTTCAGACAAAAATCCCTCTGGGCCCCGTAGATATACACCAGCTGGGACCCCCACCCCAACCCCACTTTTAATGAGCCTGCTAACACTTGTTATGACATTCACAAGCTTGTGTTAACGACTATTTAATCATCTGCTTCATCTTCTTATCTGTCTGCTTATGCCGTTAGCATTGCAGGGAGTTTCAGACATTGGTCCAGAGCACAGTGAGAGACCTGGGTAGCTGTCATGTCATGATTCCTCAGTGTGTCTTTCATTCCATCTGTCCACGTTTTTTTTCCTTGGTGATCCACTAGCCCTATATCCAGATGTTTTTGAGTTGTATGCATGTGCCACTGGTTGTTCAGGATTCATGTCTACCAAATGCCCAAACTGCTTAACTCTCAGCTTTTAGATGTAGTCAACTACCAGTCTGAGAATTTCTGCTTTAATAAAGCACATTTAATTTGTGGGTAAATTAAAACTGATGTGCCAGTCTCAGCTTTAAAGCCTATATTTAGGCTTCAATCGAAAACACTGAATTTGACTCCGTTTGACCCCCGTTGTTAATAACGCTTTGTGAAAAGAATGCTGGATAAATGTGACGTGTACATCATGCGATCTAAAAATTCAACTGATTTTACATTGAAACAAACCAGAAGCCACTATAATGTCTCTGGCAAGAACAGGGCAGACCGGATGCAGCCATTTAAGTGGCTTTGGCACAGGAAGATTTTAGATGTAGTCAACTACCAGTCTGAGAATTTCTACTTTAATAAAGCACATTTAATTTGTGGGTAAATTAAAATTGATGTGCCAGTCTCAGCTTTAAAGCCTATGTTTAGGCTATGAGTAAGCAGAATATTAATTCTACCTTAAGAAGGAAGATTTAAAATAATAAATTATGGATTTAATTTCTTCTGTATTCATCAATAACAGAACATTTATTTTATCTTCTTAGGCAAAACTGAAAGTTTTTCTTGAGCTGGTACGAGCTGGCAACTCAGGGAAGCTCAGCAAGATAACATTGAAGGGACTTGACCCAAATTTTCATGATCAGGACAGTGGAGGTAATTTCTGTTGCTGTTTCTGGGCTAGTTTATGTTCCATTTCATTTTTTCTGAGACACAGTTGGTGTATTTGTTCTAGTGACCTGTTTGTGGCTTCATATGTTCTTTTTTGAACTGTTGCTGAATTCAGCATTATTATTATTAGTATTGTAATCAGGATATTTAAGAGTAATGTTGTAAGTGTACTACTCTATGGAAGTGAATGCTGGAAAATCACCAAAACCATAGAAAACAAGTTGAATTCTTTCCAGACTAAATGTTTATGAAGAATTAGAAAAATATTTTGGCCGAACACCGTAAGAAGTAACATCTTGTTGGCAGAAATGCAATGAAGCCACTGACAGCAATTATTAAGGAAGGACTGGCGATGGCTGGGACATGTGCTCTGAATGACTGACAACTCACTACCAGAAATAGCACTAAGGTGGACACCACAGGGGAACAGAAGTAAGGGTAGACCAAAAGAAACATGGAGAACAACAGAGAGGATGTTGAGCAATAGAGGGCTCACCTGGGCAAGAGCAGAAAAAAAAGGCAAAGGACAGGCATTTGTGGAAAACCCTAGCGGAAGCCCCATGTGCCTTGGGCACTTAAGGTTCAGAGAGAAAGAGAGAGAGAGAGATTATTATTGTGATTATTGTTATTTAAAAGGTGGGTTTTTCTTAGATTATAATCTAAGAGTAATTATTTTTATTACCAATAATGCATCTAGCATTTTTAACTCCCTAGAAACCCCACTGACAACAGCTGTGACCTTGAGCAGATCCAAGGTCAGAGAGGTCATTATTACTTTGATCAGCGGTGGTGCTCACATTGACTTCCGCAACAAGCAGGGCCACACTGCTCTTCATCGAGCAGTCATCGTCAGTAACGCGGAAGCTATCAGGGTAAATTGTCGATTGGTTAAAATTTTATACGCCCCTTACACTTTTTTTAATTCCGATGTTTGCTTTGAAATTTAATTACTGAACTTTTAAGGCTTTTACATAACCATGCAATTTAACTTTTAAAATATTTATTTATTTTTATTTCATATTTCCGGCTGTGGAAGATTCATTGTAGACAATAATTGACCAGCAGCACATTCCCCCCATGGGTGTCTGAGTGGTGAAGTGGTTAGTGCACTGGTCTCTCATGGCGAAGGTCGGGGGTTCACATCCGGCCGGCGGCACCCCAGTCACCCAGCTGTAGAAATTGGTACCCGACTTCTTCTGGAGTTGGGGAAGGAAAGGCGGCCAGGTGTGCTGGCAGGTCAAGGAAAATATGGGCACTAACACCATATCCCTATGAGCCTCTAAGGCACGACAGGATTACCTTTACCTACCTTTTACATTCCCCCCACAATCTGACTGGATTCAGTGCAACAAGATATTGTACCAAAGTCTGACTTAAGTACGCATCACACTAACCAGGGAATGCTGTACTGGTCTGCAGGAAAACCACAAGGTGACATAACTGAACTAAAGAAAATATCAAGCCCTGAAGACATTGTAATCTACACAGATGGATCAGAACATGGAGGTGTTAAAAGCAGATTGGGTTTTGCAGCAAACTCCAAAGGAAGAATGCTCAAGATCATGGCCAGAGCAAAGCACAAAACCTGCTCAAGCATGCAGATGAAAACAACTGAAGCCATCACACATGCCTTGAAATGGTTGATGACCCAGAAAGTACAACAAACTACAATCATTACTGACTCACAAAGTCTGTTAAGAAAGATAGAACGCAGTACCATTAGAAGCGAGTGGCTTGAACATAATATCCCAAACACAAATCCAAAACATTACATGGATATACTGCTTGGGGCACTCTGTTGTTGTTGCTAATGAAAAGGCTGATCAGCTTGCAGCCAGGGCTAACCCACCTGGAACCATCAAATTGGACAAACAAGACGTATATCAGTCTTTCAAGAAGCAGACTGAAGAATCAGCAGGGAAGAAAACTTCCTCAAAAGTACATACAATGCCTGCCTCAGTGAGTTACGTGTCCTCAGAGGAAAGGAAGCTAACCCCAGCTGCACGGTAGAGCACAAGCCATTTACAACCAGCACAGTTTTGGTATTATATCAGCCAAAGCCATAAGCAGCTGGAATGTAACAACGAACCAGATCAAATACACCAACTACAAAGACATCAGCAAACCATCCTCTTCCGCCTAAGGACAGGCCACTGCAGACTACTAAGCCACCTGCATCGACTTAAAATTTCACACACAGACAGTGGAGTCCAGACTCCAGAACGTATCCTTCAAGATTGCCAAAACTATGCAGACCTGAGGCGTGAGACATGGCCAGAAGACACAAGCTTGGGGGAAAAGCTTTGGGGCTCCTATCAGGATCTGGAGAGGACTGCGGGCTTTGCCATGTCAACAGGGACCAAGATCTGATGTGACTAACAACCTCACATGCAGAAGAAGAAGAAGAAGAAGCCACACCCATGGCCTCCTACATAAGATAAGTGAATGTCATCGAAGTCATATACAAGGGTTTTCAGTGCAAAGTGATCTGTGGAGAACACACCTCTAACAGTTCTAGGATACAAACAAGAGTAAAGCAGGGATGTGTGCTATCACCAACATTATTTATTTTAGCAGTAGACTGGTTAATGAAGAGGCAATATGAGATAAACACCGAGGATTATAATGGACACTTGACACAGTGCTGGAGGACCATGACTTTGCCAATGACATTTGCCTACTGTCAAGCAGCCACAAAGATATGCAAGATAAAATAAACAAGCTAACTCAGAATGCTAACAACATAGGATTAAAGATCAAAGTAGGAAAGACAAAGTTAATGAAGCAAAATGTGAACAACAGAAATGTACTCACAGTAGATAGCAAGTTAATGGAGGAGGTCAACGAATTTGTATATCTTGGTAGTAGAGTAGTAGAAGGTGGAGACAGCACAGAGGACATCAACAGCAGACTTACTAAAGCAAACCAGGCTTTTGCAGTGCTGCAGACTATGTGGAAATCTAAAAAATTAAGCATGAAGATGAAAATCAGGATATTTAAGAGCAGTGTTCTAAGTGTACTACTCTGTGGAAGTGAATGCTGGAAAACCACCAAAACCATAGAAAACAAGTTGAATTCTTTTCAAACTAAATGTTTTCAAAGAATTAGAAGAATATTTTGGCCAAACACCATAAGAAATAATATCTTGTTGGTAGAAATACAGATGAAGCCACTGACAGCAATTACTGAGGAAAGATGTTGGCATGTGTTCCAAATGACTGACGATTCACTACCAAAAGTAGCACTAAGATGGACACCACAGGGGAACAGAAGTAAGGGTAGACCAAAGGAGACATGGAGAAGAACAACAGAGAGGATGTTGAGCAATAGAGGGCTCACCTGGGCAAGAGCAGAAAAAAAGATGAAGGACAGGCATTTGTGGAAAACCCTTGCAGAAGACCCATGTGCCTTGGGCACTTAAGGTTCAGAGAGTAAGAGAGATCAGCCAAAGCACTGAAGGATATCCTGATGTCAAATGCAGAATGCTTATGGACATGTCTGGAGTGTAAGGAAGCAGCTTCAGACCTAGGTCACATCCAGTTTCCAGTTTAAAATTTAAAAATTTAAATTTCTAGTCATCTTAAAATGAGATTTTTAAGGGCATGCATCCTTCCCATCACATTTGCCTGTGATACCTGGACATTTAACAAAACAGCTGAGAAACACATAAACGCCTTTGAATGTAAATGCTACAGAAGAGTTCTTCAAATATCATGGACACAAAAAAGAACAAATATATCCATACTACAGGAACTTAATATTGAAGAAGGTTGGCTAGTACAAAGAAAACTTAAATATCGTGGACACATTAAACGTCATGAGAGTTTAGAAAAGACAGTCATGATAGTGTACATAATGGGAAAAAGAAAGAGAGGAAGACCAAGGCAAAGATGGTTGCAAGACATCATTGATGATCTGCGAATGGATGCATCAGCAGCAGGCCGTCTTGCTTACAACCAAGAGGCCTACAGGAGTGCTGTTAGGGGAGACAAAGTTCCACAAGGGACATACAAATGACTGACTGAGTCATCTTTCATTCCGCGTTAAAGATTTATTATACAAACATCACCATGTCATTCCTGTGTGTGTGTTAAGTTGTGGTAAATGACTCATTTAAAAAGCATATTTTGATGGTAATTATGTATAATAAGGAGTAATTTATTCAGGTTGTTTAATTATTTTTCATACATTTCATAAAAACAGTTAGAATTCATGAAAACATTGAAACATGAAATTTTTAAAAAATTAAATAAATAAATGAAACTCTGAATGACATGGATTCCACTGAAATTCTTTATTTAAAAAAAAAAAGAAATGGATTGAGAAGAGTTAACTGCTGACATTAATAGTGTTAAATTTTTACAGATGTTGCTTAACTTCACATGGTCATTGTTTATTAATTTTATGCAGACATTGTTAACTTTATAACACACATTGTTAAAATGTATGGGAGTTGGAATTGTTAACTTTATGCAGACACTTTTTTTCAAAAATTAATTTCATGAACAGACATTTGTTTTAAAAAAAAACTGTTGTTAAATAGACAGATATTATTTCTTTTATACAGACATTGTTCATAAACTTTATACAGACATTGTTCATAAACTTTACACAGACATTGTTTATAAACTTTATACAGACATTGTTCATAAACTTTATACAGACATTGTTCATAAACTTTATACAGACATTGTTCATAAACTTTATAGACATTGTTTATTAACTTCATACAGACTCTCTTAGACCTTGGGGCCTCCCCAAACTGCAGAGATGGCCACGACCTAACACCCCTGTACTACAGTGTGTCCAACGATGATTCTGCCCAGGAGTGCACATACATGTTGCTGCATGAGAGAGCATGTGTCGGTGTCTGTGATGAACATGGTTGGCATGAGATTCACCAGGTAATCAAGATCTTTGTGTCTGTATTCTTAGATCTTTAGAACCGACCGGAGTAGCTTGGAGCAGGGGTTTCTGACCTATTTTTTTAGGTTCCTCCCCGTCAGGAAGGTCATGATAATTTGTTGTGAGCATCCACCTCCTATCCTTCATGATCTTTAATTGAAAAGAAGAATAATTCAAGATCTTTGGACTAGGAGCAACAACAACAGATTGAGATGCCACATGTCTAACAGGCTTAAGATAGGCACAACTGATGAATGCACCTGTGATGCAGACAAAATGGCAGTCCTGCCCCTGTTACAGGTTCTTCGTTTGAAGAACCTGTAACAGGGGCAGGACTGCCATTTTGAAGAACCGAGATGGCTCTTTTAGCCGCCACCTGTATCAGTCCATGACAAGCTGTATAGTGATCTTTACAGCCAAAGACAAGCAGCAGCATTATTCAAAGATATCCAAGTTGATGTCTGAAAGTGTTCGAAGAAAAAGAAGAAGTTGAATACCTAACGTCTATTCATTTTATGAGAGCTTACAGCCATGGGCAGATTGTGGTGTCCAAAAATAAAAATAATTTTTAAAATCTAGAACTGCTATAATTTGTGATAAATGATGAAAGAGGACAGACTAAGAGGTAGACCTAGACAACAATGACAAGGCAGCCTAGAAGAACTACATGCACTCTTTGAACTGACAAGTGCCAAGAAAAGATCAAGAATAGAAAGGAATGGAGTTGGTAAAGTAAGAGAACAAATTTTGTAGGATTAGACCACGAAAAAATCGTAGACAAAGCACTTTAGCGAGACGTGAGAAAAAGAAAAATCACAAGAGAATTACCTGGGATTCGAACACGGACTCTGGTAGGACGAGCAGCCATCTAGCCACGAGAGAACAGCGTACTATCGACTTAGCCGTGTCTTGTTTTGCAGCAGTGAGCTTCAGTGGCTTGGAAAGCTGCTGAATTCAACAGCTGCTCAAAGGAGAAGAAGAAGAAGAATTGCCATGAAGACTGCCATGTGACCCATCACAGACCTTTATAGGGCATCTGTCTCAGGTTGGGAACCACTGGATTGGAGAAAATTGCTTTCATATTCTATTTTTTTTTAACTCATTATCTCTAGTGGCCATCAGGGTTCCTCACACAGTGTCATTATGCTGCCTCTGTACATCCTTAAATTTGAGGTGGTCATTTTCTGGATAGGAAGTATCTCCTTTGAACTGTGACCAAGATGCTCTTTTCAGCTGATGTGGCGAAGGTGTTAAAGCACAATTACTGTGTTAAATGATAAGATGGGATATGGCAGCTTACATAGAGTGACCGCTGACCACACACCCATACTGCATGCACTGCAACAGACAAGAATAAGAAACTGTTAAGCACTACCTTTTGGACTGCTGTGCATTGAAGGTTCTTCAGAAGAACCTGATACCACCAAACTCCCCAGTCACCAACATTCTGTATAGATATGTAGAACAACTGAAGAGGACTTGTACATTTCGTTATCTGGCACAAGGGGACAAAAAGAGTGAAAACTTGTAAACCTGGGGATCGGAAATATCAGAGTCAAAGTATGAACACCAGTGAAGAGGTGAGGTGACCAGCTGTGGTTCACTAGCCCTGACAGTCATATCATCACTCAAGAACTCTTATCCTTGTTCCCAGTTTTTGAAAAATGAAGTAAATCTCTGTTTTTTTATCAATTGACCAGGCTTGCAAATATGGACGTGTTCAGCACCTGGAGCATCTCTTATTCTACGGGGCAGAAATGGATGTTAGAAATTCCTGCGGCAACACACCCCTCCATATATGTGCCCTCAACAACCAGGAAGCGTGTGCTCGGGTATTGCTGTTTAGGGGAGCGGACCCGACTGTCCTGAACTACAACAATCAAACAGCAGACCAGGCTGCGGCCATGGCTGGGAACATGGCTATAGCCGACATGATTACATCTCATAACCCGGAGAATGTTGGTGAGTAATGAGCAAAAAAAACGGTTTCTTTTTCTTTCTTTAATCAGTTTTGAACTGGTTAAACTTAAACTCTCTCTCTGAAATTAGGTAATCCCTTTAACTCTCTCTCTCTCTCTCTGAAATTAGGTAATCCCTTTAACTCCCTTACAGCAATCCCTTAAACTCTCTCTCTCTGAACTTAGGTAATCCTTTTTAACCTTCTGTGAACTTAGGTAATCTCTTTTAACCTTCTCTGAATTTAGGTAATGCCTTTTAACCTTCTCTGAAGTAATGCCTTTTAACCTTCTCTGAACTTAGGTACTCCTTTTTAACCTTCTCTGAACTTAGGTAATCTCTTTTAACCTTCTCTGAACTTAGGTAATCCCTTTTAACCTTCTCTGAACTTAGGCAATCCCTTTTAACCTTCTCTGAACTCAGGTAATCCCTTTTAACCTTCTCTGAACTCAGGTAATCCCTTTTAACCTTCTCTGAACTCAAGTAATCCCTTTCAACCTTTTTTGAACTCAGGTAATCTATCTTAACCTTCTCTGAATTAGGTAATCCCCTTAACCTTCTCTGATCTTGGGTAATCCCTTTTAACCTTCTCTGATCTTGGGTAATCTCATTAACTATTTCAGAACTCAGGTTGTACTTTTCACCATTTCTGAACACAGGCAATCCCTTCAACCCTTTCTGAACTCAGGCACAGCCCTGTATTCATGGAATGAAATTTTACATGATGTCCGCTGATTAATTCACTGATAGTCATTGATCTGTTGGTCTGGTCTCACTCTGCATCTTACGAGGGGAAGTCACTAAGTTATCAGGAAGTATTTAAATATATCCTTACATAGTACCATCATCCAACTTTATAATAGTTGTATGTAGGGGGCAATGGGAGTTATGTGCACATGCACAAGCAATAACAAAATGGCTACCCAACTGTTAGTGTGTACCAAAGAAGAACAGAGAAGTGTAGTGTGATTTTTGTGGGCTAAACGACATTCATAAGGAAATGAGTACAGTTTATGCTGAAAAGTGTTTATCACGTAAAGCGGTCTATAACTGGGTAAAAGAATTTTCTCAGGAATGCAGCGAAATTGTTGACAAAGTCTGACTTGGCCATCCTATTCAGATTGCAACAGAGGTGACTGTGCAACATATGAATGAGATTATCAGAGCTGATAGACGAGTAACGATAGACAGTGTAGCAAATGCATTCGGATGCTCACATGGCTTAGCCTACAGAATAATGCATGAGCAATTGAATTTTCGGAAAATTTGCTCACGTTGGGTACCCAGATAATAATGAACACAAAGTGAACCAGTTTGGTTTGTCATTGCAGCATCTCTGTCATTACACATATGAAGGTGAAGACACGCTCCAAAGGATTATTACTGCACCACTACCAACCCGAATCAAAACGTGCCTCCATGCAGTGGAAACACTCATCATTGCCATGCGCAAAAAAATTAAAGATTATGCCTTCTGCGGGGAAGGTTATGCTGACAGTGTTCTGGGATTATCAAGGAGTGTTGTTAACCAAGTTCAAGAAGTATGGTGACAGTGTGAATTCTGTATCGTACTGTGAAGTTATGTTGATGCTACGGGATGCAATTCAAAGAAAACATCCTGGTCTGCTGACTAGAGGTGTGCTTCTCCTTCATGACAATGCCAGACCACATACGGCTCGGTTAACCCAAGAGAAAATTAGCCAGTTGGGTTGGGAAGTTCTTGAACATCCACCCTATAGTCCTGACTTAGCTCCAAGTGATTTTCACTTGTTTGGTCCATTGAAAAACCACCTTGGTGGGAGAAGATTCTCGAGTGACGAAGAAGTAGAAACAGAAGTAAAAAAATGGTTCAGAAATCAGGCTCCCGATTTTTACGCCATGGATATTGCATCACTGATTACATTATGGGACAAATGTATCAATGTTGGTGGCGATTACGTTGAGAAATAGGGGAATAATGTAGGTTCAAAAATTTAAAGTTTTCAAAGTACTGTCGCATTTAGTTTTGTTTTTTTTTTTTTTTTGTAACAGGCATTTGCAAGTTACTTAGTGACTTCCCCTTGTATATTGTCTGTTATTGACCAGCTTCCATTTCTCATGGTATTAGTGTGCTAGGTATTCATTTCAATAGCAGAATCTGACATATTAAGAATTGTAAAGCAGGTCTATAGCCATAACAGGATAATTTTAAAGTAACAGCTTCATGTAAAGGTGAAGGTAAGATAAAATCTCCCTGTTTCCATGTCATTAAGGCATACTGGAGATACAATGTTAGGCCTGTGTTTCCAAGAGCGTAGGCACGTGAAAGTCTGAGGTGGTCAGTATCATGCCTGGCTGCATTTACCTACCAGATTTCTCTGGCACCTTTTTTAGAGTCTGGGTGAACCACGGGGCCTTTTTGGTGTGGTGGTACCAGAAAAAATCCCCCAGTGCTGGGACTTGAACCCAGTACCACCAGATTAGTAGACTGAGCTTATAACCACTCATTCAACCAGGCCACCATCAGCTACTTGTAGAAACTGACATACAGAATTTGGCCATTTTTAAATAATAACACTGAGCTTCTGTGGAATGAGCAACATTGCACAGGTCAGAATTAGGCGGCTTTCAGATGTAGCAACAGTGAGCCAACACTCTTGCAATGAGGTTTTAGAATGCAATAAGGTTTTAGAATGCAGTCAGATTTTAGAATACAGTCAGGTTTTAGAATGCAATCAGGTTTTAGAATACAATCAGGTTTTAGAATGCAGTCAGGTTTTAGAATACAGTCAGGTTTTAGAATGCAATCAGGTTTTAGAAACTCCGATAAAGGATCAGAAGAAATAGGCCACTCTCTTTCTCTCTCCCCGAACCTTCAGTTGGCGAAGGCACATATAGGCTTCCACCAGGGTTTTCCACAAGCACCTGTCCTTTGCCTCTGTTTCCACTCTTGAAATAGGCCACAGTTATTGGGGAAATGGTTTCATCCTTCATCAAGACAGCGCAATGACCCACTCAGCTCTCTCAGCGAAGCAGTTGTTGACTGAGAAAAACACCACTGTCCTTGAACACACTCCCAACTTGCCAGACCCAGCTCCATGCAACTTCCCCCCCCCCCCCCCGAAAAGTCAAGTTTTCACTGAAGGGAACCTTTTTTTTTTGAGTTGTTTACTGGCGTGGAGAAGAAAACAATAATGCTTCTGAGATAATTGATGTAAGATAAGCTCTGACGTTGTTTGATCACTGGAAGACCAGAATATAGAGATGTGTAGGTGTATAAGGACAACATGAAATGGAAAGGAGTTGATGTGTTTGTTTATTTCAGTGGAATTAGGTTACAATATGCCCCGTTATTTTTTTTAATTCATTCATTTGCATGTCCCTTGTGGAACTTTGCCTCCCTAACAGCACTCCTGTAGGCCTCTTGATTGTGAGCAAGATGACCTACTGCTGATGCATCCAATTGCAGATCATCAGCGATGTCTTGCAGCCATATTCTCCTTGGTCTTCCTCTCTTTCTTTTTCCCATTATGTACCCTTCCAAGACGGTCTTCTCTAAATTATCATGACGTTTGATGTGTCCAAAATATTTAAGTTTTCTCTCTTTAATCCTCTTTACTGGCCAGCCTTCTTCAATATTAAGTTCTTTTTAATAGCAACATTAAATAGATTTTTTGATGAAGTGAATAGATGTTAGTTTCCTGTCTAACTATCTGTCAAGTGCCGCACCTACTGATGTTAGCAGTCGTAACTCTCCACAACTCTCTGTTTCGTGTTGCCCCTATAAGTTGTTCTGGTGTCCTTTTTCCACACCATCTTGTCAATCCATCCAGGATTTTCTCTCTTGGTCTACCTTTGTTTCTTTTCTCCTCTAACTTTCCTGTTGTCATGATGTGTTCTAATGTGCCTTTTCTCATGACATATCCTATAAATTTAGACTGTCTTTTCCTGACTGTTTAATTGTCTGTCTTCTCAAGCCGGTCTCTCTCAAAAGTTTTTTCATTTGATTTTCTTACCTTCCAAGGTGTCCTTAACATTCTTCTAAGAAACCACATTTCCCTGGCCTCCAGATGTTGCTGTATCTTTAGTAACTGTCCAGGCTCCACATCCTTAGATCAGAACTGGCTTTATGTAGCACTGAAGCACCTTTTTCCTTACACTCAGTGACAGTGATTTGTTGCTCAAAATATTTTTCATCTTTTGGAATATTAGCTTGGGCTATTCTTTTTTTATTATCTCCATTATGTTCATGACTTGAAAACATCTTCGTATATATATATATATATATATATATATATATATCAGTCAGTCATTTGCATGTCCCTTGTGGAACTTTGCCTCCCTGACAGCTCTCCTGTAGGCTTCAGTTGTAAGCAAGATGCCCTGCTGTTGATATATCCATCTGCAGATCATCAACGATGTCTTGCAACCATCTTCACCTTTGTCTTCCTCTCTTTCTTTTTCCCATTATGTACCCTTCCAAGACTGTCTTCTCTAAATTCTCATGATGTTTAATATGTCCAGAGTATTTAAGTTATATATTTAAGTTATATATTTAAGTTATATGTATATAAATACTGTCTGTACTGAGTCCTGAAGGTGTCTGAGTGGCGAAGTGGTTAGTGCACTGGTCTCTCATGGCGAAGGTTGGGGGTTTGAATCTGGCCGGAGGCACCCCAGTCACCCAGCTGTAGAAATGGGTACCTGATTTCTTCTGGAGTTGGGGAAGGAAAAGCGGGCAGGCGTGATACTGACCTTATCACCCTCTATGTGCTGACAGGTCAAGGAAAATATGGGCACTAACACCATATCCCTATGTGCCTCTAAGGCATGATAGGATTACCATTACCGTATACAAACTGTGTAAATATATCACATTAACTGAACTGACTTTCGTTGATTATTTCAGTACCATACAGAGAGATCCCTCAGTACAGTGATAGGCGCAAGGGGGCATCACTCACACCATCTCTCAGAGCCATGATGAGAAGCCGCAGTGACCCTCGGCTAAACATTGCAGGTCTGGAGAGCCAGTCCACCTCAGCCTCATCATCTCCTTATAGGAGCCTGGCCAGGAAGATGAATGGGCGGTCAGGTATTGTGGACTGGGGCTCGGCTTGCTCGCTCAGCATCTCCAGTGCAGGTTCAGGTAAGATGAAACTCACTCCTTGGTGATAGATAATAATGATGATGAGTTACCATTATGGCTTCCCTTAAATTCTAAAGGTGTACTCATGAAGATGGATTGATACCCTCCTAACAAGATTCAGTCCCAGGATTTATGGCAGTCTCCACCAAAACAGAACATTCCTTCATCTTCCTTGCCTTCACTACCTCTGTCTTGAGCACAGGTCATCAACAAGAGCTCTCCATTTATTTCTTTCCTGGGCTGTTTCTTCTATCTGTCTCCAGGTGTAGTTAGTCTTTTTTATGTCTGCCTCAAGATTCCTTCACCAGGTGTCTTCTTCCTTGTTTCCTTATTCCCTGGGGATTCAAGGTCAGAGCTTGTCTGGTTATGTTTGTGGTGGGCTCTTAAAGTGTGCGTCCTATCCATCTCCAACATCTTTTCCTTATCATTTCTTTCACTGTGGAACATAGCAGTCCTTATACTGTTAGCCAGATACACATTCGTTTTCAGGAGCATTGTGAGAGGTGAGAAACTCTGTACACATATTAAGCACTTGTCAAAGTCATAACAATATCAGTGATAGATAACAAGGGAGAGGAAAGTAAGAGAAAATAACTTTTCTGCCAGGGTATAAGAATAGTCTCCTCTTAACATTTTTTGTTAAGTTTCAACCCGGACTCAAATTACCAGCCTTCACACTGAGACATACTTGCACTAAAAACTTTGCACCTCAGATAAACAGATAATGTAGAACAGCTTTCAGTAAACATACATCAAGTATTTGGTGAACATATCTTAAACCATTCCCAAAGATCCTTTACAACCAGCCCTTGAAACAAGTGAAACATTTCAAATACTCTCTCTCTCTCTCTGAACCTTAAGTGCCCAGGGCACATGGGGCTTCTGCAAGGGTTTTCCACAAATGCCTGTCCTTCACCTTTTTTTCTGCTCTTGCCCAGGTGAGCCCTCTATTGCTCAACATCCTTTCTGTTGTTCTTCTCCATGTCTCTTTTGATCTACCCTTACTTCTGCTCCCCTGTGGTGTCCATCTCAGTGCTATTTTTGGTAGTGAGTTGTCATTCATTCGGAGCACATGTCTCAACCATCGCCAGCGTCTTTCTTCAGTATTTGCTGCCAGTGTCTTCATCTGCATTTCTGCCAATAAGATGTTATTTCTTACAGTGTTTGGCCAAAATATTTTTCTAATTCTTCGTAAACATTTAGTCTGGAAAGAATTCAACTTGTTTTCTATGGTATTTCAAATACCTAAGTAGCTTAATATCATCCTCAGGGATGATTGACGCTGAGACTGAGAACAGATGCAATAAAAGAAATCAGGTCAATGGGCAAATGACTCCTTCACTGAAAATCAAATACATCACAACTGAAACAAAAAGGGCACCGTACAACACAGTTTTCCTCCCAACTGTATGCTATCAATGTCAAACATGGACACTAACAGCCAAGAACAAAAGAATAATCATCACGACAGAAATGAGATGTTAAAGGAGAATATTAAATGTGACAAAAAGAGACCAAATAAGAAATGACACCATCAGGACAAAGGTTGGAGTAACACCAAGTATTACACTATATCCAGAAACATCAAGTCAAATGGTTTGGCCATGTTACACGGTTATCACCAGACAGTATATCACAGACAACATTCATGCTAAGATTTGTAGGTAACCGAGGAAGAGGCCGCCCACACAGGAGATGGATAGAGGAAATTACAGCATCATTAAATATCCCATTATATGAAGCAAATCGTCGAGCCCTGTCAAGACGTCTGTATATCCCCTCAACACCAAAAGGCATATGAGGAAGGAGAGAAGACAAGACAAGACCAAAATCAGCAAAAAAACTTATCAGAGCAGTGTCTCTTGCTTACATGGTTAGCTAGTAAAGACACATGGATATAATCTTACAAGGTTAGCTAGTAAAGACACATGGATATAATCTTACAAGGTTAGCTAGTAAAGACACATGGATATAATCTTACAAGGTTAGTTGGTAAAGATACATGGATATAATCTTACAAGGTTAGCTAGTAAAGATACATGGATATAATCTTACAAGGTTAGCTAGTAAAGATACATGGATATAATCTTACAAGGTTAGCTAGTAAAGACACATGGATATAATCTTACAAGGTTAGTTAGTAAAGACACATGGATATAATCTTACACGGTTAGCTAGTAAAGACATGGATATAATCTTACAAGGTTAGCTAGTAAAGACATGGATATAATCTTACAAGGTTAGCTAGTAACGACACAAGGATATAATCTTACAAGGTTAGCTAGTAAAGACACAAGGATATAATCTTACAAGGTTAGCTAGTAAAGACACAAGGATATAATCTTACAAGGTTAGTTAGTAAAGATACATGGATATAATCTTACAAGGTTAGTTAGTAAAGATACATGGATATAATCTTACAAGGTTAGTTAGTAAAGATACATGGATATAATCTTACAAGGTTAGCTAGTAAAGACATGGATATAATCTTACAAGGTTAGTTAGTAAAGACACATGGATATAATCTTACAAGGTTAGCTAGTAAAGACATGGATATAATCTTACAAGGTTAGTTAGTAAAGACACATGGATATAATCTTACAAGGTTAGCTAGTAAAGACATGGATATAATCTTACAAGGTTAGCTAGTAAAGATACATGGATATAATCTTACACGGTTAGCTAGTAAAGACACATGGATATAATCTTACAAGGTTAGTTAGTAAAGACACATGGATATAATCTTACAAGGTTAGTTAGTAAAGACATGGATATAATCTTACAAGGTTAGTTAGTAAAGATACATGGATATAATCTTAAAAGGTTAGGTAGTAAAAACACATGGATATAATCTTACAAGGTTAGCTAGTAAAGACACAAGGATATAATCTTACAAGGTTAGCTAGTAAAGACACAAGGATATAATTTTGCAAGGTTAGTTAGAAAAGACACGTGGATGTAATCTTACAAGGTTAGCCAGTAAAGGCAGATGGATGTAATCTTACAAGGTTAGCCAGTAAAGGCAGATGGATGTAATCTTACAAGGTTAGTTAGTAAAGACACATGGGTATAATCTTTTACTGAGAACTCTGAAAGAACTTCATCGCTCTCTTCATCTGTCACACTGATGGCGATAATTAAAGTCATGTACTTGTATTTGTTTATTTGATGCTTTTTTCTTAAAATAAATAAGATGTAACTGATAATGGTAAGCACTTCCCTTTACTTGCAGTCGCAGGAGCATCAGATGAAGGTATATATGAAGGAAAAATTGGCCGAGATGGGTACTTCCTAAACCACACTTCCCAGGGCAACATGCGTAAAGGTAACATTTATTCTTAATGTTCACTTTCAGTGATAGGCACTCATCTATTGATCAGAAGGTCCCTGGTTCGATTCTGGACTCAGGTGGTATTTTTTTTTCGGACTGGCCAACACTGGATTCAGCCCAAAATGGGTACCTGGGAAAGTTTTCCCCTGGAAAACAAAGGCAGTAATGACAGGTGCTGACATCCCCTGCCTCAAATGCTGTAGTGGCCTAGAAATATGAAAGCACTAATGCTTCACAATCCTATGACATTGCAAATGCTACAAGACATAGAGATTTCAGAGATGTACAGATACGGCATATGATCTATTTCCCCGTGATTATTTCTATTGTTCATTGGTCATTTACTCGGTCACACTGAACTTATTATAGCTATAAGTTCATCATGGATAATAATCTCATACTGAAGGATTATATCACTGAAGGCAAAAAAAGATGTGATGTCTCTGAGGAGTATTAAGATTACATGGACAGCTGTGAGGAAGGGCTTAGAAAACACACTAATTTAGCTTTAACAAAATGACAGACCACATTCATTGGACATAGAAGGGGAGACAATTTTTTTTATAAATAGGAAACAATGAGGCTTTCATAGGGTAAAGTAAGAGAACACAGTTTTGTAGGATTAGACCTCGAAAAA
>CM019711.1:12478956-12731456 GCA_009760885.1 Achatina immaculata
CCTCTCCTTCATATAGCCCATCAGTTTATTGTTCTGTTTCTCTCTCCTTCACTGTGACTACATGGGGTATCTGAGCTTTAACTATCTCTGGAATATTCCCTCACTCCCACCCCTTGACTTCCTGTCCTGATCTTATAGCAGTACGTTATTGCAAACTTCTTCCATGGTTATTAAATTCACAGATACAAAAACATTCTTTGGTAATCCTTCAGGATAATGAGATCTGATTTCCTTAAGAGTTGTTATTTCTGTTCAAATAGAGCAGGGACTGTAACTCTTATAAGTCAAGGGCTCATAATTATATATATATATTTATCCTTCCCGTGCCGTTAAACGTCACATAGGGTTCACATGGTAGTTCACCACGTTTTCCCGTTTTCGTCGAGCTTTTCAACCTCATCAAGGGATTTTACGTGGTCGAGCTGGTTTTCTTAGGCCTGTTATGTTCCAATCGATAGCTTGTTTTGGGATTCTCTGACTATTTCTTCTCATCACGTGACCGACATATGTCCATCTTCTTTTTCTGATTACCAATGAGACAGGTTGTTCGCTCATCCGCCTTATCTCTGCGTTCTGCTTGCATTCGTTCTACTTTATACCGAGTGTTTTCTTTAGGCATTTGTTTTCAAAATAGTCTAATTTTATTGTCTATTTTTTTAGTTGTTTTCCAACTTTCGCACGGATAAATGAGGGTGAATATTACATTTGAATTGAATAATAAAAAGCCTGTTGCAGAAAGTGAAACAATAGAACTCCTCAGATTGGCCACAGAAGTACCCCTCCCTTTCCCGTTAAAGCAAATGCTTTGACCCTTTAAATTGGGGTGGGGGCGGGGTGGCACAGGACCTGGTCAGCGGGGTCTATGAATTCTTCTTTTATAATGTTGCTCAAAACTAAAGACTTTCCTCTAACATTATATATAAAACATGGCGAAGTTGCAGTGTAATGTTTAACGGCACGGGAAGGATGTAAGATGTAAGTTATATGAAGGAATGCAGAGACTTTGGTGTACTAGAGAGCTGCTTTAGCACACATAAAACAGAGACACCCGCACGTTCTTGGAAGAAGATGAAAGTGATTTTTTAAAAATATAAATCATTGAATTCTGTATTGACCCAAGCCAGTATTATTTGCGAAAGGAAAAAAAAACCAGTGCTGGGCAATTTACATAAGAATTACACCCTAACTGTCTCTATTTATATCCTTCAATAACTCGGTATTTTGGTCTAGTTTAGTCCACCTGTGCTGTTTGGAGATGGTTTCTGAGATCGTTTTAATGACATAAGGTGGCTTTTTATAGTGGCTTGATGAATGGCCCCTGTCACATTCTGAACTCTCCTTCTCTAGCTATGTACACACAGAGATTTGCTTATAAAATCTTGTTTTTTTTTAAATTGAGGAAATGGGGGGGGGGGGTAGAAAAATAGATGGGGTATTTTAAAATAAATGGTTTTGTTATGGAAGTAGTCTGGTCTATTTCTGTACTCTCTTTAAGCTGGAAAAGGTGATTTTAGATGATAATAAGAATAAGAATAGCTGTGTCATGTGAGTTTTGTTTCAGTTTTTTTTTTTAGATTCATTTTTTTTATCAATGTGTAAGCTAAATGTAGACTTGATGCAATTTCCTTTTAAAACAATAACGGATGTGTTTATTATAAACCTGTATATGTGGTATTGTGGTCTTTAGTCAGGTAACAAAAGGGTTAAACTTCCCCGCTTGTAATAAGAACGCCTCAGATGTGAGCAGTTAGAGACTCGTGGCGATAATGAAGTATAAGATGTGAGCCTACACTGTACTCGACTTTTCTTTTCATTCAACAATTTATAAATAATAATAATAATAATAATAATAATAGAAGTAGTAGTAGTAGCAGCAGCAGTAGCAGTAGCAGTAGCAGTAGTAGTAGTAGTAGCGGTAGTAGTATTAGCAGTAATAGTAGCAATAGCAGTAGTAGTAGTACTAGTAATGATAGTAGTAGTAGTAGTAGTAGTAGTAGTAGTAGTAGTAGTAGTAATGATAGTAGTAGTAGTAGTAGTAGTAGTAGTAGTAGTATTGATAGTAGTAGTAGTAATGATAGTAGTAGTAGTAGTAATGATAGTAGTAGTAGTAGTAGTAGTAGTAATGATAGTAGTAGTAGTAGTAGTAATGATAGTAGTAGTAGTAATGATAGTAGTAGTAGTAGTAATGATAGTAGTAGTAGTAGTAGTAGTAATGATAGTAGTAGTAGTAGTAGTAGTAGTGATGATAGTAGTAGTAGTAGTAATGATAGTAGTAGTAGTAATGATAGTAGTAGTAGTAGTAGCAGCAGCACCAGCAGTAGTAGTAGTAGTAGTAGTAGTAGTAGTAGTAGTAGTAGTAGTAGTAGTAGTAGTGGCAGCAGCAGTAGTAAGGTCAACATTCTTCGTTAGGCAGGCGACTTCTAAACTAACCCACACCCTAACTCGGCCCAGACGTGGAAGAAAGACAAGTGAGACAAAAAGTGATGATGAAAATTTAAAGAAAAAAGCTTTAGAGAAGAATGAAGAATGATAAGGAGATAAAATATTAATAAAACTAATAATGTTAATTTAATATTAGGATATGCAATGAGAAGAGGGGGCATTGAAAATATTATAACAACAAGAAAAATAGAAGGAAGAAGATCTAGAGGAAGACCAAGAGAAATGATACTGGACAGTCTGACGGGATGTTGTGAGAGGAGATCACCAACTGAGCTGATGGCCTGCATGAAGGATCGGGTACTCTGGAGAAGCATAATAGCCAACGCCAGTCAGCACGGCACATGATGATGATGATGATGAATATTGTTAATACAATTCTTTGCCTTTTCAGTGAACTTTTAACTCACGTCGGAGCTGTTTCCACGAGAGTTTCACATAAAATCCAAAATGTTACTTTACCTACACAAACCAATGAAGAAGTCTTAAGAGAGGCTGGAGTTAAAAGACAAATTACAGCAAAGATCAGAGGCAGACAAGCGAGATTTGTAGGACACTTTCTGAGAAGAAGAAAATTGGAACACACTGTGGCAACTGGAAAAACTGAGGGAAGAAGAGACAGAGAGAGAAGTTACTGGATGGGCTGTCAGTGTGGCTAGGAAGAAAGCCACCGGCGGATCTTATAATCAAGACTAAAGACAGGGAATTGTTTAGAGAAATGATCGCCTAAGCCACACGGCGCGGAACTTGATTGATTGATTGACACTAACACAATAAAGACGTTAAAATGCTTTATCCTTCCTCTTGTATCGTGAAGTGTTGAGGGGAGATACAATTGGTGTTTTGGGGGCCAAATGAGTGGCCTTAGTGACACCCAAGCCATAATCAGAGAGTGTTTCTCTGATACCATCTATCCATCGCTTTCTTCCTCTTGATCTGTGTCCTGTAGTTCGTTGGTTGAAAGCTCTCGTGGCTGGCTGTGAGTATGTCATTAAGAGACCAAACCACTTGATTCTTTGCTTCTCTGTGTGTAGCAGACCTGGTATGGCTCCTACCATCTGTCTTATGGTGTCATTTCTTAGCTTGTCAAACCTGGTGACGTTTGTTGGTTTCCTAAGATATTTCATTTCACACGTGGTTATTGTATTCTGTTGTTTCTTAGTAAGTGCCCATGTCTGGCATAATACGCTGTTAATTCGTTTTCTCTTAGTTTCAAAAATTAAAAGGAGGACATCTATCGCTCTTCAAAAAGCAAAACAGCTAAAGAAGCTGTGGAAAGGAACAGACAGAACTACAAAAATAAAATTTTTAAGGGCATGCATCATTCCCATCGCAACACATAAATGCCCTTGAATGTAAATGCTACAGAAGAGTTCTTCAAATATCATTGACATAGAAAAGAACAAATATATCCAGACTGCAAGAATTTAATATTGAAGAAAGCTGGCTAGTAAAGAGGGTTAAAGAGAGAAAACTTAAATATTTTGGACACATTAAACGTCATGATAATCTAGAGAAGACCGTCTTGGAAGGGCACATAATGGGAAAAAAGAAAGAGAGGAAGACCAAGACAAAGATGGCTGCAAGACATCGTTGATGATCTGCAAATGGATGCATCAGCAGCAGGCCATCTTGCTCACAACCGAGAGGCCTGCAAGAGAGTTGTTAGGGAGACAAAGTTCCGCAAGGGACATGCATATGACTGATTGAATTAGTCTCAAGTGGAATGATGTGGGCGTGTAACCAATGGGGGTAGCTGGTATGTAAAACAGCTCTTTATGCGAGAGGTGTTTACGCAAAACGTTATGACGTCACGAATGACGTCCTTAAAGTCTTAGCACTTCACTGTCAGTCGATATGTATTGGGCGTCATTGTGAACACTGCAGCCACAAACAGACTTGACAGTTTTATTTATTGTTCCCACCCACATAAGATCATTCCACTATGTTCGCCTCTCCCACGAACACAATGCGTTGCAGCCACAGTTGGTTCATTGTTTGTATCGCTTCCTATTGCGAATGTGACATTAGCAATAGAAACTGCCCCTTTTAAATAAATAAGTTAAAAACAAAAACAAAACCTAATGACAATCTCGGCGTACCATAGTGAACCTAGTGGCGGTCTGTAGGATCTTTAAAAATGACCATCTCGGAGTACCATACTGAAGCAAGTGGCGGTCTTTAATTCTTGCTACGCCCGTTATGGTTGGGTGTGTTTCACATATGATCCACTAAACGTTTGTCAGTCCGTTCTTTACAAAAAGATACGTAATTTTCTCTCTCCTTCTCCCCCCTCCCCCACACTTACATACTTACCTACCTATCGGTCTATCTTATTTATATAATTATTGTATAAGAATGTGAAAAAACTTCATCACATGGCTTGTTTGCATACATTATTGAGTGCGTGGATAAGGGGTTAAACGAAATAGTTTTCAGTGGATATTTATTATTTTTGATTTTTATATGTTTGTAATACTAGAGCCATACCAGAGCTGTACCAGAGTTGTACCAGCGCTGTACTGGCGTTTGAATGTCTGCGTAACTCACCTACTGCGTTATTTTCTCCACTTTTAACGTGGTGGGCGACTTTCATGTAGGGGCACAAGTTTCCCATTATCAGGATGAAAAGTGCTAAGAAGGAGGGGATTTCTGTCCCTATCTGCTGTTTTGTTTTCCCTCAACGCCCCATCACTGTCCCCCCCCTTTTTTTCAACTGCCACTTCCCCCCACCCCCTCCCACTACCCACTTTTTTCCACCCCACCCCCTCCCACTACCCACTTTTTTCCACCCCACCCCCTCTCACTACCCACTTTTTTCCACCCCACCCCCTCTCACTACCCACTTTTTTCCACCCCACCCCCTCTCACTACCCACATTTTTCCACCCCACCCCCTCCCACTACCCACTTTTTTCCACCCCACCCCCTCTCACTACCCACTTTTTTCCAACCCACCCCCTCCCACTACCCACTTTTTTCCACCCCACCCCCTCTCACTACCCCCTTTTTCCACCCACCCACCCCACTGCCCCCTTTTCCACCCCACTGCCCCCTTTTCCTACCCCACCCACCCCATCTGCCCCTTTTTCCCACCCACTCCCACTGCCCCATTTTCCCACACCACCCACCCCACTTCCCGCTTTTCCCACCCACCCACCCCACTGCCCCCTTTTTCCCACCCACCCACCTCACTGCCCCCTTTTTCCCACCCACCCACCCCATCTGCCCCTTTTTCCCACCCCACTTCCCGCTTTTTCCACTGCTGCCTGGTTCTTTCCAACGTCCCAAGGGGGGAGGGCGTTATCGACCACTTTGGGAAACACTGTCCCAGAGCTTCTACTGTTGGAGGTTGGGATCTAGCCAGGTCCTGTGTGTGGGTTGTGTCGCCGGATTATCTGGAGGATATACGAATTGTAAAGGTGGGTACAGAGACTGATAACTGCGTGGCTAGAGAGACTGATAACTGCGTGGCTAGAGAGACTGATAACTGCGTGGCTAGAGAGACTGATAACTGCGTGGCTAGAGAGACTGATAACTGCGGCAACCAAGAAACTGGGCCAGAATAACAACCCGGGGGAAGGGGGCACTTGAAAGGTGAACCAGAACTGACTACTCAGGAATGGATATCTCTAACTCTGGCTCGGTATTTCTGATCACCAAAAAAAGAACGTCATTCACAAAATATCCTGATGATATTAGATAACACCCCAAGCGTCAGATATCACCAGTAGGTACCTGATTCAGCTTTGTACAGGTCAAAGAGTCCAGGCTTCATAAAGATTCCCAGGCCAATAAACCGCAAGATCACAGGAGCGAACACATCCTTTATGCTTTTTTCTTTCTTGGAAAATGACGCGATGCCTATAATTAGCTTACAGTTTTTTTTTAAGCAAGCTGGAAACGAGGCTTGCGTAAAGTATCGACAAAGTCCGTTTTGATTCATCATCATCACGTGCCATGCATGTCTCTTCTCAGTTTCCGATCTGCCATGTTTTCTATCAGTTCTTTCGCCTCTCCCTTCCCATTTTGTCAAGATTTCTAAGATTTTCTCTCTTGGTTTACCTCTTCCTCTAACCTGCCTCCCATTTTCCTTGTTGTCACGATTTTTCGATTCACACTCTTCTCATTAGTTAAGACTATTCAATTCAAATGTAATATTCACCCTCATTTATGCATGCGAAAGCTGGAAAACAACTAAAGAAATAGACGAGAAATTATACTCTTTTGAAAACAAATGCCTAAGGAAAATACTCGGCATCAAATGGAACGAATTCAAGAACAATGCAGAGATAAGACAGATGACTGAACAACAACCAGTCTCATGGGTGATCAGGAAAAGGAGATGGACATATGTTAGTCACTTGATGAGAAGAAATGATCAGAGAATCCCAAAACAAGCTGTCAAGTGGAACACAACAGGCCGAAGAAAAAAGAGGCAGACCACGTGAAACTCTGAAGAGGACATTATTAAAAGAGGCAAAATTAACAGGCATAAAATCCTTTGATGAGGTTGAAAGACTCGCCGAAGACAGGAAAAATTGGCGAACTACTTTGCGAGCCATATGTGACATTTAACGGCACGGGAATTATATAAGATATAAGATTCTTCTCATTATATGGCCAGTGAACCTAGATTTCCCCCCCCCCCCCCCAATAGGTTCGTTTCTCTTAGGCATTCCGCATTTGTTATTTTAGCTGTCAAGGGTATTTTTTAACATTCTTCGTAGGCACCCCATTTCATTTGTCTGAAATCATCTACCGTTTCGAGGGCCATTCATACAGCCAAGAAAATTTAACTCAGTGCCCCATTTCTGTGGGGTGGGATGGGGTGGGGGTTGTAACGGACAGTGGTACAGGAACACCACGAACACGCCCTCGACTACACCCTCAACATGTGTCACCAGGACTCGTTGTCAGCTCGGGGTCAAAGAGTGGGCGAAGAGACGGGAAACATTCCTGTGCTAAAAATATACAAAAGGGAGTTAAAATGCCCCCCACAGAGTTTAACTCTTACACTCCGGAATTAATGCCCTAGCTCTTTCAGAATAACTTTTGATGTGATTTTTTTTTTTTTTTTTGTGGAAGTAAACTGGAAAGAAGTTACTGTATAATGCGAAGAACTGGATTGAATTAGAAATGTGCTACTTTTCATTTTTACGAGACTTTGCCTAAATAACGCTGTAAATAATGATTCGCGTAGAATGAAAGAATGAAGATCTATTAATACTGCCAGTTTTGCTTTGACGTGAAAGAGTTAAGTTATCAAAGTGAAGCTTATAGCAGCCCCTGCCCCTAACCCCCACCCCCCCCAATCATCAAAGTAAGCTTATGGCAGCCCCCGCCCCTAACCCCCAAATCATCAAAGTAAGCTTATGGCAGCTCCCGCCCCTAACCCCCAAATCATCAAAGTAAGCTTATGGCAGCCCCCGCCCCTAACCCCCAAATCATCAAAGTAAGCTTATGGCAGCTCCCGACCCTAACCCCCAAATCATCAAAGTAAGCTTATGGCAGCCCCCGACCCTAACCCCCAAATCATCAAAGTAAGCTTATAGCAGCTCCCGCCCCTAACCCCAAAATCATCAAAGTAAGCTTATGGCAGCCCCCACCCCTAACCCCCAAATCATCAAAGTAAGCGTATAGCAGCTCCCGCCCCTAACCCCCAAATCATCAAAGTAAGCTTATGGCAGCCCCCGCCCCTAACCCCCAAATCATCAAGTAAGCGTATAGCAGCTCCCGCCCCTAACCCCCAAATCATCAAAGTAAGCTTATGGCAGCCCCCGCCCCTAACCCCCAAATCATCAAAGTACTTATGGCAGCCCCCGACCCTAACCCCCAAATCATCAAAGTAAGCTTATGGCAGCTCCCGACCCTAACCCCCAAATCATCAAAGTAAGCTTATGGCAGCCCCCGACCCTAACCCCCAAATCATCAAAGTAAGCTTATGGCAGCCCCCGACCCTAACCCCCAAATCATCAAAGTAAGCTTATGGCAGCCCCCGCCCCTACCCCCCCCCCCCAAATCATCAAAGTAAGCTTATGGCAGAACCCGGCCCTAACCCCCAAATCATCAAAGTAATCTTATGGCAGCCCCCGCCCCTACCCCCCCCCCCCCCAAATCATCAAAGTAATCTTATGGCAGCCCCCCCCTAACCCCCAAATCATCAAAGTAAGCTTATGGCAGCCCCTACCCCCCCCCCCCCCAAATCATCAAAGTAAGCTTATGGCAGCCCCCGCCCCTACCCCCCCCCCCCCCCAAATCATCAAAGTAAGCTTATGGCAGCCCCCGCCCCTACCCTTCCTAGGAAAAGCCGAGACTGAGGTTAGCTGTTTATGTTATCCATCGCCACTTTTTTTGCTGTCAGAGAAACGAACACAACAGAGATGCTTCTGGCCTTGGTCACTAGAGGTGGTTGTAGTAGAACTGTCGAGGAAGAGCAGATTGTGTGAAATGGACTACGAAAGTAAGTGTACATGAGTGTGTACATGAGTGTTGAGAAAGTGATTAAACATGAGGTATATATGTGAGATCTTGGAGTTGGGCTTATGCTTGGACATGTTCTTTAATGTAAAGGTCGTAAGTAAGTAACGGGCAAAGTCAACGTTAGATTTTCGTTTGTCTGGGATGTTGTATGCTGAGCTGTCGTTACTTACAACACGCGGCATCACATACATTCATTTATCTACTACTATATCACGCCGAACACATCATCATCATCATCAAGTGCCGTGCCGACTGGCGTTGGCTATTATGCTTCTCCAGAGTACACGATCCTCCATGCAGGCCATCAGCCGAACACGTATGAGGGGAAACACATAAACACGGTCACATGACTTAGGAGACACGTAAACACGGTCACATGACTTAGGAGACACGTAAACACGGTCACATGACTTTACGGAACAACAACACGTTGTAAGATCGTGCTGAATCAACACATGTGTTCTGACGGTTCTACAGCTGCCACGAAGAGAGCGGCTGTAGGCGAGGCACAGTTCGCACGGAGAGCAGTGTCTTTTGACAGGTAGCTGAGCACCGGTGTTGTTTTGACACCGGTGCCTGTTTGACTGTTGGTATTTCCAGGTGTTGTTTGACGTACCCGAAACGTGTCCGGGGCGCACACACTCGAAAATTATGAATTCCTAACAGGTCACTGTCTCGGTGTTTCCACTCCTATCCAGTGTTTCTCAAACGGCGCGTCCCGCCCACACTGGTGTGTCGTAAGACTGCCAGATATGTCACCGCCACATTTTCGTTATACAAATATTTTCCTTCAAGTTAAACCTCACTCAGGAGTAAACAGTGAAATATCATACATTTACGCTTACTTTACACGGGTGGTGACAAAGTCTTTAAAAACTTGAGAACCACTGCTTTAACGTACGACAACAGCGTAAGTACCAATGGTTTCTTTTCACTGTAGACTTCATACACTGAATACCGGGCTAGCCACAGGCTATTGGAAGCTACCAGCGCATGAATCAGCCCACAATTTTGTGGGGGCTTACGTTGAACGCGCTGGGCAGGTTCAATCGTAAAAGCTAGGCATGGTACAAGGCGTAGAACTTGTAGGCGATAGTTTGTTTTTTTCCCCTAACACCTGACAGGTAAAACATATGTGCAGTTCGAAGGAGGGATATATACATTTTAATGTTTGTATTCCCATTGGAAATTGACACTTTTCCCTCCGAAGTGTTGGTGTTTTCCGTGTGAGGAGATAAAAGTGTTTATCAGTTATTGATAAAAGGATCCAATTGTGTTACTTCCTAGAAGACTGTACGGTGATTGTATGGATTCAGAGAAATGAAGATGTGTAGGGACGCATAGTTCATCTTTCGGCCTGTTTTATCCTAGTGTTAAAAATTCTATATATTCACAATAGATAAAAAAAAGATATATATTCACAATAGATAAAAATATTATTTATTCACAAAAAATATTATTAACAATCTGTTACGTTTTAACATCACACAGTTGCCATTTTTTTAGCTTAAAATTCATGAAAAATAAGATTTTATGTGTGAATTTCAGTAAAAGAAGGATTAGATACTGATTATTTCTGCTGCTCCCTTCACCAACATCTTCATTTATTTATATTTCGCCAGTGTGGCAGGTAATGTTTGACCATATTTGTTGATAAATTCTGCTTCTTTTAAAACAAAAGATAAGCATTGAAAGACTCGCCAAGGTGATAGAATTCCTTTACAAGTAACGTCAGTTCTGAGACATCTAGGACTTGGGAGTTTGTTCAGTCTTATACGCTCTTTCAACCATCATTGCAGAATTTCGTAAAATTTGGATTGACGTTCGTTATAGAAAGCATATACAATAACTAGTTTAAGAGTGCTTTATAATGATAGTGGTTTAAATGTTGACACGAATAGTAAGTTACTATCATTCGCGATCTGTTCTAAATTTTCTGGTGCAAAAGGAAAATTTCCAGTGAAGAACTGCTGAATACATTGTTTGTTTTTGTGAAAATTTATTCGATGTACGTAATTTCGCTGAAAGCTCCTTCGTTCCACGCTGGATTTCAGTGATTGGTGATACACAAATGAAGCAACTGAAACACATGCACAACAACAGCAACAACTACAACCATGAACCAACTTCATCAGCGGCAGGCGGTTTATATGCCGTCACTGGTTCCGAAACAGGGTATCTAACAGGTCAAACGGCGAATGAAGACATTCGCAGACCATCTGATGGCAGCATCCTTGAAGGCGGGATCATGCTGGCCAGTCATAACCATGACCACGAGCTGCTGCCCCCGTCGGCCTCGGGACCTGCCAGTGGAAAGAAAGGAAGTAATCACTATGCTTCAGGTACTCTTCTGAGATCTAAGGCTCTTTTTTCCAGCACGCCGTCACTCTTCTCTCGTCCCACGCCGGAGGAAAAGTTCTGGAAGAAAGAAATGAAACGAGAGAAAGAGGAGAAGAAGAAGATGGAAGAAATGAGAAAGAAACAAGAGAAAGAAGAGAAGAAGAATGAGAAAAAGAGGAAGAAGATGGAGAAAAAGGCAGCCACTCTCAACGCCAGAAGCTTAAGGAACTATAGTCACGTGGCCAGGCCTATAGAAACCGTTCACATGCGACCGGCGCTGAGAATGAGTGTGGTCTCTATAAACTACACAGATGACCAGCGCATACCACCTCCACACCATCCACCGCCTCCACCGCCGCCCCTCCACTACGCCATACCCGGCGTGGCCGTTAAGGGTGCATATTCTTCGCCTGCAGAGGTGGCCCGGGTAGAGCAAGTGTTCGGTACAACTCATCGCCGTCCGGCGCCGCCCATGACACACTCTCATTATGCATCCCCGTATGGTTATGATCATACCAGGTTTGTGTTCATACTGAGAGCTTTTCTTTAAAATTGTATATTTATAATCTTTTATATGTATATTAACTTTTGGTCTTCCCCGAAGGAGGCGCCTCTGACAGCCCAGCTGTAGAAATGGGTACCTGATATCCTATCTCTCCAGCCCGCCTCCCCTCTCTCTTCCCTGGCTTCGTTAACTAGGATCCCTTACTCATTGTTCCAGATCAGTGATTTCAAAACTCTACGGGACTGTTGTCTCCCAGGCCGCGTCCCAAACGCCCACTCTCCCCCCCCCCCCAACACAGAAACTTGTATTTTTTTTCTTTTCTAACCTGATTTTGTTGTCCCATGAATCTCACGCCCACCTTCCTTTCTTGGGGTGTTCCCACCACCTCTATGGAGGCGATACCAGCCCAAGTTTGAGAACCTTTGTTCTACTGTATGTATTTATTACTGGGCGATAATGAGGTTTTTTTCTGTTCTATAACAGTTAATATACCTCTTATATATTTTCTGCACTTTGGTTGGCTGAGTGATTAGGCGCTTGGTCTACTAATTCTGTGGTACTGGGTTCATGTCCCAGGAATGAGTTTTTGGTTTTTTTTTCCTGGTATCACCACACCAAAAAGGTCCTGGGGTTCACCCAGCCTCTAAAAAATGGCTGCCAGAGAAATCTTGGAAGATAAATTCAGCCAGGCGTGATACTGACCACGTCTCACTTTCATGTGCTGACGGTCTTGGAAATAGAGGCCTAATACTGTATTCCCAATATGCCTTAATTGCATAGACAACGGGGATTTTATCCTTTACCTTTTTTACATGTGTTACAGTGCTTCGAGTTAGTATTGAGAAAAATATTTATCGCTAGCTGCATCTGAAATAACAGAATCCAGAACTTAAACTTAAAACATAAGTACCACAATCTACGATCCCAGTCACACTAAGACGTGGCAATATCTTTGATCCTTTCTCAGCGTTTTAATAAAGTGCTTTGTTTATAAAGAAAAAAGAACATTTCAATGATTTAACACAAAAATAACAATTCATGACTCATATAACACGTAACAATAACATAATACACAGCCTCGATTTAGCCACAGAATAACACCATCAGCGTCACCAATCCACTGCCTTGCTTTTGTACCCTGTAAAGCAAATATGACCGAGTAGCCACAGTTACAAGTTTTAAAAAAAGTATAAAATTCCGTTTTCATGCCAAAAAGGTATACTGGGGACACGATGTTAGGCCCGTATTTCCAAGATCAACGGTACTTAGTTTTTAGAAGTTGGGTAAACTCCACAATTCAGTCAGTCATTTGGATGTCCCTTAGGGAACTTTGCCTCCCTAACAGCTCTCCTGTAGGTCTCTCGGTTGCAAGCAAGATGCCCTGCTGCTGGTATATTCATTTGCAGATTATCAACGATGTCTTGCAACCATCTTCGCCTTGGTCTTCCTCTCCTTCTTTTTCCCATTATGTACCCTTCCAAGACTGTCTTCTCTAAATGCTCATGACGTTTAATATGTCCAAAATATTTAAGTTTTCTCCGTTAAATCCTGGTTACTAGCCAGCCTTCTTCAATATTAAGTTCTTGTAGTATGGATATATTTGTTCTTTTTTGTGTCCATAATATTTGAAAACTCGTCTGTAGCATTTACATTCAAAGGCATTTACCACAGTTACTTCACTTAAAATTACTTATTGGATTATTTTATCGTACTCTTTCTTCTTCAAGAGAAGTTTGAAAACTGCAATTATTTTACTGGCCGCATTTATAACAGTAGTAGCGGGCCGAATACGCTCCCGAGGCCGCATGTTCCCAACACGTGAAGTAAATTCATCTCGTTGTGTCAGCGAACAAAGTGTTCTTGATGAGGAATCCACGACTTACCTACAAGAATAAATGTGTTTCGTGCGACAAATTAACCGCACGGACGACAACTGGTGCTTTAATGAACACTATCCAGTAAATCAGAAGCCGTGGATTTTGTTCTGGACAGAGAACTAGCTATTGTTCGTTGGGTTGGGAGTGTATGAACGTTTAAATTTGTTACAGGATAGAACTAGAAACAGTCGAGGATATTGCCAGTCGGGCCAGAGAACTGTAAAGTAATTACAGTGTAAATTGGACGGGTCGACAAAAACGTATTCATGGAAATTGGAAAAGAGAAATAATGAAACGTTCTATAGCAATGGTTCTTAATCTAGGGTCCATCGATCCCCTCCATGGGGTACGCTGAAAGATTGTGGATTTCCACGATCCAAGAAATGGTGTGTGTCAGATTCCTGACACACACCGCCAGACAAGCCACACCTTATTTACAGCTAAGTACCTTTTTTTTTTTTTTTTACAGTATTCATGTAAATCTATACTTTATCTCCTCTCCCTATTTCTTCGTCCTGTATGTTTTTGTATGATTAAGGCTCACGCCGAAACGTCACAACTTTGTAATCGTTAAGTAATAAAGCTGCTCCTACTTTTTTCCAATTTTATACATTCAAGAAATGGGCGATTCGATTTAAAACAATCTTAATGCGAACGACGACGACGACGAAGAAAAAGAAGAAGAAGAAGACTCTTAGCAATATCTGGGCCCTATTCGATGCTTTCTTTTTAATAGGGGTCCACAACTGTTCTCAAGCTGGAAAAAAAGGGGGGGGGGTCCACTGGCAAAAAAGGATTAAGAACGACTGTTTTAGACCCAGTAATATAAACTATTTCTTAACGTATAGAGTAACGCAATAGCAGTGATAGTTTTCGCTGTGGAAGATGGGTGAAAGATGAGCGGATGTTGGGTGCTCTGGAACATCAGTTCTTCTGGGGAGCCTCTCCTACACTGATTATACCAGCATCGCTTGACCTGAGTGGGAGGATGGCGGCCCTGCCCTAAAGTCCTAGAATAGAGACATAGGGAGATAGAATAGAGACATAGGGAGATAGATTAGAGACAGAAGGAGATAGAATAGAGACAGAGGGAGATAGAATAGAGACATAGGGAGATAGAATTGAGACAGAGGGAGATAGAATAGAGACAGAGGGAGATAGAATAGAGACAGAAGGAGATAGAATAGAGACAGAAGGAGATAGAATAGAGACAGAGGGAGATAGAATTGAGACAGAGGGAGATAGAATAGAGACAGAGGGAGATAGAATAGAGACAGAGGGAGATAGAATAGAGACATAGGGAGATAGAACAGAGACAGAGGGAGATAGAATGAGACAGAGGAGACATATGGAGATAGAATGGAGACGCAAGGAGATAGAATAGAGACAGCGGGAGACAGATTGAGATAGAATACAGATGAGGGAATAGGATAGAGACAGAGGGAGATAGAATAGAGATAGAGGAGACAGTGAAGGCTGTTTATCATGATGTGATAAGCAGGGGAGATCGCTGGAGATACCAGCCAAGATAAGTAAGGAGATCAGTGGGGATTTCGCCAGTCAAACAACCGTTTTTAGGAAAGAACTGTTAAGTATCATGAAATGTGTAGAAACTGCTAAACGTGCTGTCATCTGTCGGTATTTGATCTTGATCTTAACTTATGGTACTGTTTCTGATCTTAACTTATGGTACTGTTTCTGATCTTAACTTATGGTACTGTTTCTGATCTTAACTTATGATACTGTTTCTGATCTTAACTTATGGTACTGTTTCTGATCTTAACTTATGGTACTGTTTCTGATCTTAACTTATGGTACTGTTTCTGATCTTAACTTACGGTGCCGTTTCTTAATTTAACTTACAGTACTGTTTGTGATTTTAAATTGCAGCATTCTTTCTGATTGTGTCATAGGATTCTGGGTCATGTTTCATACTCGGCACTGACTCTGCATAAATCTTCTATAAACAAGCTTGCCTATCCCGGCACACGGGCGGAACATAGAACCAACGGTTGCCATCTCACGCATGTTTGCTCTTTTTGGGAGTGGCTATTCCGCGGCAAATACTTATTTTACACAGCATTGGTCTGAATAATTTAACCTCTTTCTTCTTTGTCTCTCCTCTTACAAGTTCTCTACTACACCCAAACATATTATATGCATATCACGTATTCTTCCACTTTCACGTATTAGGCAGTTTCGCCTCCTGTTGTCTACTGCTTGACCTTAAGATATAAGGTACCTAAATGCGCGACCGAATACAGATGGAGGAACTGGTGCATTTGACGAGAAAAGACAGAAAGACACGCATACACAGCATCCTCTTTAGTTATCAGAATTCTGTCACCTTTACACCACATTTTGAAAATATAACAACAGGAAAAATAGAAGGGTGAAGATCAAGAGGAAGACCAAGAGAAATGATACTGGACAGTCTGACGGGATGGTGTGAGAGGAGATCACCAACTGAGCTGATGGCCTGCATGAAGGATCGTGTACTCTGGAGAAGCATAATAGCCAAAGCCAGTCGGCACGGCACC
Organism: Achatina immaculata; assembly: GCA_009760885.1. Classification (NCBI taxonomy): domain Eukaryota; kingdom Metazoa; phylum Mollusca; class Gastropoda; order Stylommatophora; family Achatinidae; genus Lissachatina; species Lissachatina immaculata. The sequence goes on from CM019711.1 coordinate 12,495,140, forward strand.
TGATGATGATGACGATGATACACCACATCCTTGTTCGTTATCAGAATTCTGTAGGACTGAACGCTATGCTTTCTTGCCAGGTGATGATGACGACGACGACGATTTCAAATACCTGTGTAGCTTAATATCATCGTCAGGGACAACTGACCCTGAGATTGAGAACAGATGCAATGAAGCAAATCAGGTCACTGGACAAATGACTCCTTTACTGAAAAACAAATACATCACAACTGAAACAAAAAGGGCACCGTACAACACAGTTTTCCTCCCAACTCTATGCTATCAATGTCAAACATGGACACTAACAGCCAAGAACAAAAGAAAAATCATCATGACAGAAATGAGATGTTTAAGGAGAATATTAAATGTGACAAAAAGAGACCAAATAAGAAATGACACCATCAAGGCAAAGGCTGGAGTAACACCAAGTATTACACTATATCCAGAAACGGCAAGTCAAATAGTTTGGCCATGTTACACAGCTACCACCAGACAGTATATCACAGACAGTATTCACACTAAGATTTGTAGGTAATAGAGGAAGAGGCCGCCCACGCAGAAGATGGATAGAGGAAATTACAGCAGCTTTAAATATCCCATTATATGAAGCAAATCGTCGAGCCCTGTCAAGATGTCTGTATGTCCCCTCAACACTGAAAGGCATATGAGGAAGGAGAGAAGACTAGACGATAACTGTCATAGCTTTCATTTTTCCCTTGGAAACATACGCAAGAAGTTAAGGAGGCGACCACCCAGTAATAATGACCAGATGGAGCGATACTTAAACTGAATGAGATAGTGGTTAGACACATCTGGATGCCTGCTTCGGGGTTGGCGAATGGCGAACAATAATCGACCCTGTTCTGCCTTCTGGAGGTGACTCCCGGAAACATGCGATAATCAGAATTAGGGATCGAAACAGGACGGCGAACCCAGACTTCAAAATAAGCCAAAACTTAAATGGGATGTGTCGGGACGTAAGGCGCATGACAGGAACACAGCGGAGTTGACATCCTCATCAAGGCGAACGAAGAAGAAGAAGAGCTTTACGGCAATCTTCTGTATCATCATCTTTCGATCAGACATCAATCTCACAAATGCGGCTGCTAGTCCCTGATTTTCGACATCGCCATTCAGTTTCTCCTGTAGGGGTCTGGCCAGGTCCTTTGCCTGTGTGGGTCGTGTAGCTGGCAGCTCTGGAGGAGGTGATGTGGTGTCCGTTGCTCTCGTGCCGCAGGCGCACAGGTCCAGTTTTAAGCTTCTGGTGTAGATGATTTTTTTTTTTTTTTGCTTTGAGGTGTCAGTACCATTGTGATGTCTTTCCTCTTCCAAGTTGTCTGCTACAGCCAAACACGGATGCGTATCACATATTCTTCCACTTTCACGTATTAGGCCGTTTCGTCACCTGTTGTCTGCTGTTTGACCTTAAGTTTACTAGATATAAGGTACCTAAAGGCTTGACCAAATATGGATGGGGGAACTCTGGTGCATTTAACGGGAAAAGACAAGACAGACAGACAGACAGACAGATTCGTTGGCCCGGAAACTTGCAGTTTTCAGAAATGACTCAGCGTATGGGTTTTGTTTTGTCTTTGCCAGATTTACGTTCAACCACGTGTTCCTTATCCTCTTTCTGGATGTTAAAATAAAGGATAATTTTGTTTTTTAACATTCGGCAACTTTGTTTTTTGGCTTTCTGATATTTGTTAATTCTCTTAGTGTATACCACCGATCGAGATCAAACTTCTCATTAACCATGAAGGAAAAATATACATAGTAGGAATAGCTGTTGAAGAAATAAACCATTTTGCATATCTCTTTTTGCATATTAGCTACATAGACAAGGATGGTGACACCAAAAAGGAAGTTAGAATTCGAATTGCAAAAGCAGCAATGACCTTCAAGAATCGTGAGAAGATATGGCATTCAAAAGTTATAAGCACAAAAACCAGGTCAAGATTATTCAATTCAAATGTAATATCCATCCTCATTTATGCATGTGAAAGCTGGAAAACAACTAAAGAAATAGACCAGAAATTAGACTCTTTCGAAAACAAATGCCTAAGGAAAATATTTGGTATAAAGTGGAACGAATTTAAGAGCAATGCAGAGAACCTGTCTCGTGTGTGATCAGAAAAAGAAGATGGACATATGTCGATCATGTGATGAGAAGAAACAGCCAGAGAATCACAGAACAAGCTATCAAATAGAACACAAAAGGCCGAAGAAAAAGAGGTCGACAAAAAAGGATATTGTTAAGAAAGGCCAGTTTAATGGGAATAACATCCCCTGATGAAGTTGAAAAGCTCTCCGAAAACAGGAAATCTTGGCAAACTACCATGCAAGCCCTTTGTGACGTTTAGCGGCACGGGAATGATGTAAGACCGGTCGAGAGGTGTACCACCGGTCGAGAGAAGGTTTACCACCGGTCGAGAGAAGGTGTACCACCAGTCGAGAGAAAGTGTACCACTGGTCGAGAGAAGGCGTACCACCGATCGAGAGAAGGCGTACCACCGATCGAGAGAAAGCGTGTCACCGATCGAGAGAAAGCGTGTCACCGGTCGAGAGAAGATGTACCACCGGTCAAGAGAAGGTATACCACCGGTCGAGAGAAGGTGTACCACCGGTCAAGAGAAGGTATACCACCGGTCGAGAGAAGGCGTACCACCCGTCGAAAGAAGATATACCATCGATCAAGAGAAAGTGTACCACCGGTCGGGAGAAAGTATACCACCGGTCGGGAGAAAGTATACCACCGGTCGAGAGAAGGGGAGCTAAGAGGAATGAAAGGCAGAGTGTGGGAGTATTAAAACAAAAAAATAAGAATATAGAAATGCGAAAACATTCTTTGACGACCCGGGGGATCTGTTTATCTTGACATGATAAGTAAGGGAGATCACTGGAGATACCAGCCAAGATAAGTAAGGAGATCTTCGGGGATTTCGGCAGTCAAACAACCGTTTTTTATGAAAGAACTTAACAGTATCATGAAGTGTGTAGAAGATAAGGCCCTAACACGTGGGCTGAGGAGTGGTTCGCTGAAGGTTATAGATGTTAGTTCGGTTAGCCAATGAGCGAAGATGTGACTGATGTGACATTTTTATTTTTTAGATGTACAGGATCAAGTTATTAGACAGTATAAAGAAGTGAAATGAGTTCGTCAGGTACTCCCCCCCCCCCCGAATCCCCCATCTATCGTATCTCATTTTCTGATAGAGTTTTCCAACTAATGTTGTTGTTGTTGCTGTTGTTGTCATTCTTAAAAATGTTCCTCGTATACCATATCACTTTCGTTCCTTCTCTCTCCTTCCCTCACTCTCTCTCTCTCTCCCCAACCTGAGAATCTTTCTCTCTCTCTTTCTCTTGCTTTTTTCCCCTCTCTCTCTCTTTCTTTCATTCTGTCTCTCGCTTCTCTCACTTTCTCTCTCTCCCCCACCTGATAATCTTTCTCTCTCCTTCCTTCTCTCTCTCCCTCTCTCTTTCTTTTGCTTTCTCGCCCTCTCTCTCTCTTTCTTTCTTTCTGTCTCTCGCTTCTCTCTTTTTCTATCTGTGTCGTTTTCCCCTCCTTCCTTCCCTCCCTTCTTCCCTCCCGTTTTCTCCATTCTCCCTTCTCTCTCGCTTTCTCCATCCTTCTCTTTCTTTCTCTCTTCCTATCGCCCCTCTCTCCCCCTCTCTCGCTATACACACACACACATATATAATATATATATATATAATCTTCACTCTCCGTCTCTCTCTGTCCCTCTCTCTCTATCACTCACTCTCTCTGTCTCTGCTTCAAGTGTCCGGACCTGAAGCTAATCTGTCACTTCACATTAAGAAGCCTTGCCTGTCAAAACGATTTACTTCCAGTCACAGAGTTATCTGACTTATTACAGGAATAACGATTTGAGATTTGGGGGGGGGGGGGGGGGGGAAGGAGCTAGACACTGGCATATTAGCCAGTGAAAAGGCATAAGCTTATGGACCCAGAAGTCGGGAAAATGGGTGGTGGGCAGTGTTTCCTCTAAGAGTTTGCGGTCTGTGTGCAAAATGTTCAGCTCGCGTGCAAAAAAAAAAAAATTATTGTGTGTGCAAATGTGCGTACGCACTGTAAATCTACTGATCTACCGCTATTTAAAAACACATGACGACCCTAATGTTGGTAGTCACGACGTCTGGAATTAGTTACCAAGATCAGTTTGCATACCTGAGCAGCTCAATGGACATTCTACTTTTCCACGACGCAGTGGAAAGTTTATCTGCCCTTATATCTGACCCTCTATTGTCTGTGCGGCCACTTGCCTCGTCGCGATTCTTCTACATTGCTACCGAAACTACGCGATAAAAAAACCAGCTGAAACATCCGATCCGAAAGTAATTTCTCAACGAGAAAGAAACAGTAAAGGAAAAAAAAAATGTACCATCATTGTATTTTTCTTGATGGCAACTATAGCTCGGAGTAACATCAGGAAACTGGAAAAATAAAAGTAGCACATTTTTCTTTTTGCGCGGTTCCAAAAATTTTGTGCGCGGTATGATTTGTGTGTGTGTGTGTGTGTGTGTGCGGCCGCGCAGCTTAGAGGGAACATGGTGGTGGATGGCGGTAGAAATATCAGAGACAACCTCCCCCCCCCCAAAAAAAAAAACACTGCATATATAGATTAATGTTTTGGGTGACAATCATTTAAAACTGTTATCGTTTCACCAGCAAGAGACAATGGCCTAGAAGTCGTGTTTTGATCTGTGCAATACAAGGTCAGAGTAAACAGTGTCATAGGTGAGGATCGGTGTGTAAAACGAGACGTATGTCAAAGGTGGGTGCTGTCACCTGATCTATACACGTTACACAATGAAAACATAACGAGAGGAATTTTGTGCACACACACACACAAAATGTGAGGCCATAATATCAGTAACCTGAGATATGTGGGTAACACCTTTCTAATAGCAGAAAGTGAAAACATTTTGCAGGAACTGGTGAAGAAGATTGTTGAAGAGATTGCTGAAGAAGATTGTTGAAGAGAGCAATAAAAGAAAAGGCACTGGAACTAAACAGCAACAAGACAGAAACAAGGAATTATATCGAAAAGAATGAACATACCAAAGCATAACAAACACTGTCAGATGGGGATGGCGCAAGGAAGAGATTCTCAGAGAAATTTCAGAACACTGAAAACTAGTTCAGATGATAAGAATAAGACAGTCAAAATTTCTTGGACATGGCACGAGAAGGGAGAAATTGAAGAACTTGGACATGTCATGAGAAGAGAGAACTTGGAGAACTTGGACATGTCACGAGAAGGGAGAACCTGGAGAACTTGGACATGTCACGAGAAGGGAGAACCTGGAGAACTTGGGCATGTCACGAGAAGGGAGAAGTTTGAGAACTTGGATTAGTCACGAGAAGACAGAAGTTGGAGAACTTGGACATGTCACGAGAAGGAAGAAGTTGGAGAACTTGACATGTCATGAGAAGACAGAAGTTGGAGAACTTGACATGTCATGAGAAGACAGAAGTTGGAGAACTTGGACATGTCACGAGAAGGAAGAAGTTGGAGAACTTGGACATGTCACGAGAAGGAAGAAGTTGGAGAACTTGACATGTCATGAGAAGACAGAAGTTGGAGAACTTGGACATGTCATGAGAAGACAGAAGTTGGAGAACTTGGACATGTCACGAGAAGGAAGAAGTTGGAGAACTTGGACATGTCACGAGAAGGAGAACCTGGAGAACTTGACATGTCACGAGAAGACAGAAGTTGGAGAACTTGGACATGTCACGAGAAGGAAGAAGTTGGAGAACTTGACATGTCATGAGAAGACAGAAGTTGGAGAACTTGGACATGTCACGAGAAGGAAGAAGTTGGAGAACTTTGACATGTCATGAGAAGACAGTTGGAGAACTTGGACATGTCATGAGAAGACAGAAGTTGGAGAACTTGGACATGTCATGAGAAGACAGAAGTTGGAGAACTTGGACATGTCATGAGAAGACAGAAGTTGGAGAGCCTAGCAATAACTGAAAAATTCAAGGGGGGAGGGGGGGGGAGGAAGAGGAGAAGGCCAAGAGGAAAAACAAAATCAAAATGGACTGACAAAGTGGAGTGAAAAAAAAGCATCTGAACTAACTGGAAACACCAAGGAGCGGACAATATGGAGAAGCATGATTTGCTGGCTCTGTCTGACACGGCACATAACAGTGATAATAAATACACAGTCATTTAGCCTGGTTGGCTGAGTGGTTAGGCGCTCGGTTTACTAACCCGGTAGTACCGAGTTCAGTCCCAGCATCGGGATTTTTTTTTTTTTTCTGGTACACACCGAATAAGGCCCCGAGGTTCACCCAGCCTCTAAAAATCTGGGATGGTAAAGCGGGCAGGCGTGATACTGACCATATCAGACTTTCATGTGCCGAAGGTCATGGAAAATGCGGGCCTAACACCGTATTCCCCAATATGCCTTAATGACATGGAAACGGGAATTTTGCCTAACCTTGCCATTTAGCAGTTGTACAGAGTACAGATCACAACTAGAGCTGAATCAGGGTTTGTGATAGATAGTACAGTATAGGCCCTAGTGTGATAGATAGTACAGTATAGGTCGGAATGTGATAGATAGAACAGTATAGGTCGGAATGTGATAGATAGAACAGTATAGGTCGGAGTGTGATAGATAGTACAGTATAGGTCGGAGTGTGATAGATAGTACAGTATAGGTCGGAATGTGATAGATAGTACAGTATAGGTCGGAGTGTGATAGATAGTACAGTATAGGTCGGAGTGTGATAGATAGTACAGTATAGGTCGGAGTGTGATAGATATTACAGTATAGGTCGGAGTGTGATAGATATTACAGTATAGGTCGGAGTGTGATAGATATTACAGTATAGGTCGGAGTGTGATAGATATTACAGTATAGGTCGGAATGTGATAGATATTACAGTATAGGTCGGAGTGTGATAGATAGTACAGTATAGGTCGGAGTGGTGATAGATATTACAGTATAGGTCGAGTGTGATAGATATTACAGTATAGGTCGGAGTGTGATAGATATTACAGTATAGGTCGGAGTGTGATAGATAGTACAGTATAGGTCGGAGTGGTGATAGATATTACAGTATAGGTCGGAGTGTGATAGATATTACAGTATAGGTCGGAGTGTGATAGATATTACAGTATAGGTCGGAGTGACCAGGGAACATAACCAAATTTAGCATAGTGGCGGCCTGGGCAGTGGTTAATCCATCACTTGGGTTGGCCCGGGGCTGGGGGGGGGGGTATGTCAGGTCAAAGGTCAAAGTTGCCTTGCCAGGTGAGACCTACAGGAAATTCTGTACCTCAGCACCGACTGTTGTATGTGCGTTAAGTCAAGGTCGCTGTTTTAAGAAATCCACTCCTTCCTCCCTGAAAATTCTTGTTTTTGAACTCCCCCCCCCCCCCACTCCAAGTCTGCGCTTTCCACAAACATCATCGTAGACATTCTACACCAGCTTGCCAGGTGATGGAAAGCTTCGAAACTCAAGAGATTAGCTGTCACAATCAACCGTAATGAATCTTTGCACAGAAGCAGGTCATGCTGGCTTGTGTTCCGGAGTTCAACAGCTGAATCAGAGCGTAACAAAAGGTCACGGCAATGTAACGGAAGAACGCCCTGACAAACTTATTAGGTTCCCCCCCCCCCCCCCCCCCGGCCGCCCCCCATTTAAAAAAAATATTTATTTGTTTGTTCATCTACTTTCAGCCATAGCAATCGTTTGTGCCAGTGAGCTGATTCCCATGTGAATAATTTTATGCGCTGACAGTCCTTTGTACAGAGTATTCTGGTGAAAAGTTTTTCCTAACACAGAATGCCAGGTACCTGGCTGGACTGCATCACGACTGTAATAGTTTCTACCTCACTGCCTTCGCATGGGACGTTGTTCGGTATCTCCCAGCCTTTCGGAATCTCTTAATCTTCGTAAACTTTACCAGCAATGAAGAACATATAGTTTTTTTTTTCGCTGTGATAAAAATTAAAATTTTATTACCTAGACAATGCTTTTTATCTTATATCTTATATCCTGCCGGTGCCGTTAAACGTCACATAGGGCTTGCAAGGTAGTTCGCCAATTTTTCCTGTCTTCGACGAGTCTTTCAACCTCATCATGGGAATTTATGCCTATTAATTTGGCCTCTCTTAACAGTGTCCTCTTCAGAGTTTCACGCGGTCTGCCTCTTTCCGCTTGATCTGTCACATAATCCTGTACCGGGAGTTGGACATAAGGCTAACAACCTTATCCTGGGATCTATCTAGAGGCAACTCCAGATGCCAAAAAAAAAAAAAAAAGATATCGTTACGGAAACTCGCAGAGACAATGCTAATTAGTATTTAAGTCTACACTTTATATGTAGCGGCCTAAATTATACACGTAACAGTCTAAACTTTATATGTAGCTCCCTAAACTATGCACGTAACAATCTAAACTTTCTATGTAGCGGCCTAAACTATGCACGTAACAATCTAAACTTTATATGTAGCGGCCTAAACTATGCACGTAACAATCTAAACTTTATATGTAGCCCCTAAACTATGCACGTAACAATCTAAACTTTATATGTAGCAGCTTAAACTATGCACGTAACAATCTAAACTTTATATGTAGCGGCCTAAACTATGCACGTAACAATCTAAATTTATATGTAGCGGCCTAAACTATGCATGTAACAATCTAAACTTTCTATGTAGCGGTCTAAACTATGCATGTAACAATCTAAACTTTATATGTAGCGGCCTAAACTATGCACGTAACAATCTAAACTTTATATGTAGCGGCCTAAACTATGCACAAAACAATCTAAACTTTATATGTAGCGGTCTAAACTATGCACGTAACACTCTAAAATTTATATGTAGCGGCCTAAACTATGCCCAAAACAATCTAAACTTTATATGTAGCGGTCTAAACTATGCACGTAACAATCTAAACTTTCTATGTAGCGGCCTAAACTATGCACGTAACAATCTAAACTTTATATGTAGCGGCCTAAAATATACACGTAACAATCAACACTTTATATGTAACAGGCTAAATTATTAAGTAAGAAATAATACTCTATATGGCGAAACCTAAACTAAACACGTAACCATCTAAACCCTCTGTGTAACGATTTGGCCTCTGTGTGAAGCGATTTAGGTGCATTCTGTCACGCCCTGGAAGCTGAATGCAGCGTCTGTAACGATCTGAAGGATCTAAGATCCAGTCTAACGCACGGCTTGCGGCAGTACTAACTCTGTCCCTTTAAGATCCCTGTGTCCCAGCTTTCTGTACTAACCCGTTGATCACTTTATCAGTTCTGTTGTCTTTGATAATCTAGCTGCATTAGTATCTGCCTTCTTCTTCTTTTCCTCCACCACCACTCCCACCACCAACAGCACCACCACCACCTCTTCCTCCTCCTCTACCACCCTCCCCTTCCTTCTGCTTCTTCTTCTTTTACTCCTCCTCCTGCACCACCAACTCCACCTCTGTTCTTCTGTTCCTCCTCATCCAGCCTCCTCCTCCAACCTCCTCCTCCTTCTTCTTCTTCTCATCCTCCTCCACCACCAACCTCCACCCCTTCTTCTTCTCCTCCTCCTCCACCACCAACACCCTCCTTTGTCGTATGCTCCTCCTACTCCACCACCAACCTCCATCTTCTTCTTCTTCTTCTTCTTCATCGTCATCTTCTTCTTCATCACCAACCACCACATTCTTCTGCTCCTGCTCCTCCTCCTTCTTCTTCTTCTGTTCCGCCTCCTCCACCAACCTCCTCCTTTTTCTTCTTACTTCGTTCAGACATCGACCCCAATCTCTCTCACAAATGCGGTCGTTATCCTCAGATTTTCTTCATAACTGTAGAGCTTGTCTTTGGAGAGAGAGAGAGAGAGAGAGAGAGAAAGAAAGAAAGAGAGAGAAAGAAAGAGAGAGAGAAAGAGAGAGAGAAAGAAAGAGAAAGAAGAAAGAGAGAAAGAAGAAAGAGAGAGAGAAAGAGAGAGAGAGAAAGAAAGAAAGAAAGAAAGAGAGAAAGAAAGAAAGAAGAAAGAAAGAAAGAAAGAGAAAGAAAGAAAGAAGAGAAAGAAAGAGAAAGAAAGAAAGAGAGGGTGGGATCTGGCCAGGTCCTTTGCCTGAGTGGACCTGGAACCTGGCAGCTCTGGAGGACGTGAGAAAGCCGCACGCCATCGTGAAGTTCTTTAACGAATTTCTAAATAATTCATAAAAAAAATTCCCCCACTTAAAATTGAAATTCTAAAACATTCTCAGGTTTCAGTTAAAAGAAATTCAAGGGCTTATATTTGCTTCTCTAACATTAGATCAGTGTTTCTCATCCCTTTTCTGCTCCTGGTGCCCGTTTTGGTTTTAAAATTTTCTCAGTGATCTTCCTCCGACAACCGTTACTGTGGGAATAAAAACAAAATATATTCTTCATGGTAGCTCTTCTTTCCAGAGTTGAGAAACCCTGCTGGAGATACCTGTGTCAGTTAAATAAGTATTTACATTACCTTCTCTCGACCCCAGAAGTACACTTCGCGGGCATAGAGCGACGCTGTAGATAACAAAGAAGATAAGTTTAGGTCTCATGACTGAAGTGTGGCGGCCATTCAAATAGGGAGCAGTTGGAGGTGAACACGTGTCTTATGTTTAGGTTGTTTTCTACATAGTGGGTTAAGCTGTAGAAACGTTAGATTGTTTTCTACATAGTGGGTTAAGCTGTAGAAATGTTAGATTGTTTTCTACATAGTGGCTTAAGCTGTAGAAACGTTAGATTGTTTTCTACATAGTGGGTAAAATGTAGAAATGTTAGATTGTTTTCTACATAGTGGGTTAAGCTGTAGAAATGTTAGGTTGTTCTGTATATAGTGGTTTAAGCTGTAGAAACGTTAGATTGTTTTCTACAAAGTGGGTTAAGCTGTAGAAATGTTAGGTTGTTTTCTACATAGTGGGTTAAGTAGTAGAAATGTGGTCCATCAGAAGAATGTTGCGAATTCCCTGGACAACAAAGAGTGCCAGTGAGGAATGTATGAGAAGAGCTGGAGAGACCCCCCCCCCCCCAAAAAAAATGTAAAAAATATTATGTACTTTCTTATGACACGCAGTGAGAAGAGGGAGGCATTGATAGTATTGTAACAGCAGGAAAAATAGAGGGAAGAAGAGTCAGAGGAAGACCAAGAGAAATGATACTGGACAGTCTGACGAGATGGTGTGAGAGGAGATCACCAACTCAACTGACGGCTTGCATGAAGGATCGGGTACAAATGGAGAAACAGCCAACGCCGTCGGCAGGGCACACGATGATGAATGTATTAAGCTTAGATTATTTTCTACACAACTTCCTGAGTGTATGTTTATCTTCTCCTTCAGTAGCTTCGCTCGAATCTCCTTCCGTTTGTTGAATCAAAACGTTGGTCTTATCGTACCAGCCTAGGGACTTCACGAGAATTTGTGAGAACATCCGGGTAACATGAAATGACGGTCATGTCTCACATCATGAGCACAGTTTAATGTTTATTTTTGTTTATTGTTTATTTTATTTCAACGTTTATTCTGATTAACAATGCTATATTTTATGAAAACTATAGGATTATGCTTTTTTTTTTTTAAAGCGAACATAGTAAAAGGTAAACTGATCAATCGTCACGTATTATCAAGCCAGTCTCGTATTTTAAGGATTTGTCCCACATTCTCATCTTTAATCTCAGCCTGTTCTTGAATAATAATTTGGTGATTATCTTAATAGACATGTTAATCTTCTGAGGAAAATTCACGCTGTAGAGAAGTACAGAATGTTTACGAATATTCTGGCCAAACCCCATAAAAAATAACATCTTGTTGGCAGAAATGCAGATGAAGCACTGACAACAATTATTGAGGAAAGACGCTGGCGATGGTTGGGACATGTGCTCCAAATGACTGATAACTCACTACCAAAAATAGCACTAAGATGGACACCACAGGGGAACAGAAGTAAGGGTAGACCAAAAGAGACATGGAGAAGAACAACAGAAAGAATGTTGAGCAATAGAGGGCTCACCTGGGCAAGAGCAGAAAAAAAGACAAAGGACAGGCATTTGTGGAAAACCCTTGCGGAAGCCCTATGTGCCTTTGGCACTTAAGGTTCAGAGAGAGAGAGGTACAAGTAAGCTTGATTGGTACATTTTAAGTACAATTATAAACCTGGACTACTGATTAGAATTTTGGGTTAAAATTAAAATTTAATTCCATTACTCTCCCCCCCCCCCCCCCCCCCCGGCTTGACTGAGTGTCCCGTATTTACGCTTCGAAAAAGACGGTCAGTTTAGCTAAAGACTGAGTCATCTCTGCCGACCTCAAAATGTCAGTGTCCTTTTGCCATAGTGGAGTTCAGTCTTTAGAATATACTGCATATACAAATATTGTCCACTTTGTGCAGATATACAGAAATAATGCCCATTTTTGTGCAAAACATACCCAAAGAATGTCCACTTTGTGTAGTTATACACAAAGAATTTCCACTTTTGTTCAGATATACACAAAGAATTTCCATTTTTCTATAGATATACAGAAAGAATTTCAACTTTATGTAGATATACATAAAGAATTTCCACTTTGTGTATGTGTACAAAGCCATAACCTGGCAACCGCGCCTAGATGTGTGAGAGAGAGAGAGAGAGAGAGAGAGAGAGAGAGAGAGAGAGAGGCCGCCAAGAACCAGCTCCAAAATCTGGAGATAAACTGGCTTTTTTTTTTTAGAAAATTCCAGGTTAAACATGACCTTGAACATTAAAGAAGAAGAAGGAGAAGAAGAAAAAAATGAAGGCAGGAATGAACTGTATTTCAAAAGAATGAAGAAATGGGCATGCATACATTATACATTGCTTTTAGTTTGGGAGGGAGAGGAAGGGGGATCATTGTGTCTTCAGACACACATTTTTACAAATGAAAAAAAAAAAAAAACGAGGATTTCGCACGGTAAAGTAATAAAGCAGAGTGCTGTGCGTATTTGCATCTCAAAAGTCCGGTACCTGCGAGAGACTGGATGTAAGCGACAGAATTTATGTATCGCGATCGTCATTCCCTCAACGAGTGTCATGATTTTCGGGTAGACAGGCATTGAAAGCTTGGCTATCAAACACCTTTTTTTTTTCTTGTCTTCTTTGGAGGAGTGCAAGATAGCGAAGTTGATTAGTGCGCTGTACTTTCTTAGCCAGACGTTTGCTCGTTTTACTGGAGTCCGTGGTTGTTCTCAGATAACATTCTTAGCATTTTTCCATTCTCTCATGTCTAAAAGTGGATTTTCATGATCTTACCATACAACACCGTGTTCCATTACTTATTTTTTTTATTTCTCTGCACGTTGAATGAAAAAAAAAGAAGAAAATAGAATAGGGGTTATCAGTTTTCATGAATGGGGGAAAGAAAGTACTATAAATGTCAAGTATTGAGAGTCTGGACAGAACCGATATAAGAAACCAATTCACACTGTGACAGCCTACTCCCTTCCCCAAATCTTCTTTTTTTTTTGGTTTTGTTTTGTGTTAATCAGTAAATGTAACCTTTGCCCTATCTAACGTGTCCGGTTTCCTTGCTTCGCTTTAACAATTTTCACGTCGTTGACTTTTTTTTTTCAATCCCCCACCGACCGCTCAGTGAACCATGTATATTGAATAATGCTTGCGTCAATTTCCACTCGACATACAGAACTTTTCAACAGTGATAAGTATCTGTTCATTTGAACTGTCTTCGTCCGTGCAAAAGAAAGCCTCGCATTTATTTAGAAAGCGGCTTCCTTTATTTCCATTCTGACCATTTCTAGAAAAAGTGGCTTCCTTTATTTCCATTTTGATCATTTCTAGAAAAGTGGCTTCCTTTATTTCCATTTTGATCATTTCTAGAAAACTGGCTTCCTTTATTTCCATTTTTGACAATTTCCACAAAATTGGCTTCCTTTATTTCAAGTTTTTTTTTTTTTTTTAGAAAAGTGGCCTCCTTTATAAAATCTCATTATTTCTAGAAAAGTTGTTTTCTTTATATCCGTTTTGAATATTTCTAGAAAAGGGGCTTCTTTGTCAGCTTGTCGGTTTGGCATTCATGGCCGCGTAAGATGTTAAGTGAAAAAATCTATTATCTCTGATTTCAGGAATTTGTGCCTGGTTCTCCCTCCCCCCCCCCCCCAATTGTTGGGTTGTTTTTAAGGCAAGTATGTTGTTATACTGTTTAGGTTTTGGATCCAGTACTGTCATGTAATTATTTTCGTTAAATCTGTCTATCTGTCTGTTCGTCCTGTCTACCTATCTGTCGGTCTGTCCATCCGTCTATCTGTCTGCCTGCCTGTCTGCGTACATGCCCTGTGTGCCTGAATATTAACATTATTAAAAATGAATTATGTTTTATTTATCCATCGGCCATCGAGCGCCCGAGGATTTTATTTATCGTACGAGCACATTCATCTGCCAGTTTCATACACAGATTTGAAATGAAAACAATAACTCGCTGAACTGAACTCTGCGAGAACTAGAAGGTACCATCCTGATAACCTAACCGAAAGAAATGTCTTTCCTACATGTTGCTTGCTTACATCCCTGCTCTTTTCTGCCTGTTAGTCTGTCTGTGCGCCTCTCTGAATATATGTTTGTCTGTCTTCCTGCTTCTCTGGCTGTCTGTCTATTTACCCGTAAGTCATTTTTATAACTAAAAAATATATATACATAACTTTTTTTTTTTTTACTTAACAAATTGCGTTGCGTGTTAATGGTATAATATTCTTGTGGGTGACTGTATAATCTCCGTCCTGCTTAGTTATGCTCCCTTCTAGATCCCCCATGCGTCGCGCCACGATCATTTTTCTATGTAAATAAGACGTAGGTATTTGTCAGGTTGCCTTCAAGAAACTGGTCTGCGCTAGTTTGCCTTCAAGAAACTGGTCTACGTTAGTCTGCCTTCAAGAAACTTATCTGTGCTAGTCTGCCTTCAAGAAACATGTCTGTGCCAGTTTGCTTTAAAGAAACTTGTCTGTGACAATTTGCTCTCAGGAAATTTGTCTGTGTCAGATTTATTTTAAGAAACTTGTGCATAACAACTTCCTTTTAAGAAACTTGTCCATGACGGTTTGCTTTTAAGAAACTTGTCCATGACAGTTTGCTTTTAAGAAACTTGCCCATGACAGTTTGCTTTCAGGAAACCTATCTCTGTCAAGTGTTCCTATGAGAGAATTTTCTTTTGTCGGTGACTACATTGTACTGGATGTGGTAATCTGGAGATAACTTGGGAGTGAAAAATGTAGGATCTCGCTATTCGTCCTCCTGTATTGTCCTGACACAGCTCAGTTGCACAAGGAGGAGTATGATTTACAGCTGGAGCTTCACTTGGGGAAAGTAGATGCTGAAATGATATTAATATCTTAACTCTTTTTCCGTGAAACAAAAACGAAATAATTTTAAAAGTACAAGACGTCATACAGAATGTATAATAAACACAGAGGCTTTGTTTCTGCTGTATATTTAGCTTATATAGTAATTTGAATCATCAAAGCAAAGAGTAGAACCCAATTCTTCTTCTTCTTCTTCTTCTTCCTCTTGAATGCCAGACGGGCTTTGTTGCCCAATTCATTCATGCGACATGTCTTGTCCAGAACGTTGTCCATCTCACAGCCTCCCTAAATGCAATATGGTCTTCCGCAAGCTGATTCATTATCTCACAATGGCACAATTAGACTTTCCGTGATGTCTTGAGTCCACCTGCGGCAAGGTCGTTCCTTTTCTCTTTTGCTGGGCGCTCTGCCTTCTACTATCAACCTCTCCAAGCTATTGTGTCTCTTGATGTGGCCGAAGTATTTTAGTGTTCTAATTGCTATTGTGGTTTTCTGCGACACCTAATCCCATCAGTATCTCTTTATTTGATTTTCGTTCTATCCATGATATTCTAAATGCCCTTCTGTAATATTTCACTTCAAATGCTGTTATTCTCTTTTCAAGTGGTTAAGTGTTCATGCTGCACATCCTTATGTTGCCACTGGGAATATGTAAGCTCTTAGTAAACACAACTTTGTTTTCTTGTTGGCACCTTGCCAGATACTCTTCTTTTGCTCTAGTTTCTGTGATGCAGTTGTCCAATTCTTCACCATATGAAAATAAAGATCATTCATTCATTCATTCTTCTTCTTCTTCTTCTTCTTTTTCTTCTTCAATAACTCAGAGAAGAAATACAACAGTGAACATCAGCATCATGTGGTGCAAGTGATGAACTTTATTTTGGGGGTTCACGCATGGAAACTCAGTTTCTGTTGTTTTGCATTTATCCTTCATTTCACAAACCTCGAAGCAAGTAATAAGAAATATCAGATAAGAAATATCAGAAATAACGACAAATTCTAAGGTGCATCAAAGCGTCACTTACTTGTGATAATACGGTTTTCAGAAGTTCTGTATTTCTTTCTTTGTGGCAGAAATATATATATACAGGGTCCAGCATAAAGCATAGCTGGATTTAACTGACGCAGTGCGCAGAAACTGAGTACGTGTGAAGAAAAAAACATGACGTCAGAGATGAAGCAGACAAACTGTCATTTTAAACAATGGCTTCTTGGCAAACAGAAAATCGCGCATTCACTGTTGAAACTTATTTTAAAAGTGGACAATCGTCTGTTACTGTACAACGAAAGTTTTGTTGCCATTTTAAGTTGCATCCCCATGATAATGTTCTCGATCGGAGGACAAAACAGTTTTGAGGTGGGTCAAAAAATTTAAAGAAACTGCTAATTGCCTTAATAACAAGTCTATTGGTCGTCCAAGAACTCAACAGACACCTGAACGAATTCAATAAGTCCACAACGCATTGCTTCGTAGCCCTCGGCGATCAGCTGTTAGGCGCTTTGGCACCTGGCATCCTCTTACTGTTAATAGTGATCTTTATGTGCAGATGCTAACTGAATACTTCATTCCAGACTTTGCCAATAGACATAAGAGACTAATATGGTTTCAACAAGATGGAGCAACTGCCCACACAGCCCGTCAGTCCATGGCCATGCTGCGACAAGCATTTCCCAGTCGTCTTATTTCCAGATTTGGGGATATTCATTGGCCGGCAAGGTCACTGGATTTATCGACCGCAGACTTCTTTTTGTGGAGGGTATCTCAAGGACACGGTGCATGCTAGTCGACCACAGTCAGTTGCTGACCTAAAAGATCGAATCCGACACTGCATTCAAAATATTCTTTTGAACAGGTTAAATGGTGTTATGCAGGAATTTTCCAGACGCCTGGCTGAATGTATCAAATGTAATGGCGGTCATCTAACCGGCGTAATTTTCAACACCTAATTATGATTGTTAGTAATGATAAAAATACCCACTTTTCTGAGTTTCATTTCATTTTTTTTTCAACCAAAAACATGTATAGCGCTTATTTATTTTCCATTTTTAAAATCCAGCTATGCTTTATGCTGGACCACACATATATATATATATATATATATATATATATATATATAAGTCCGTCATTGTATGTCCCTTGGGGAACTTTGCCTCCCTAACAGCTCTTCTGTAGGCCTCTCGGTTGTAAGCAAGATGATCTGCTGCTGATGCATCCATTTGCAGATTATCAACGATGTCTTGCAGCCATCTTCGCCTTGGTCTTCCTCTCTTTATTTTTCCCTTTATGTACCCTTCCAAGACGGTCTTCTCTAGATTATCATGACGTTTAATGTGTCCAAAATATTTAAGTTTTTTCTCTTTAATCCTCTTTACTAGCCAGCCTTATTCAGTATCAAGTTCTTGTAGTATGGATATATTTGTTCTTTTTTTGTGTCCCGATATTTGGATAACTCTTCTCTAGCATTTACATTCAAAGGCATTTATGTGTTCCTCAGCTGTTTTGTTAAGTGTCCAGGTCTCACAGGCATATTTTGCGATGGGAAGGATGAATGCCTTTACAAATCTGATTTTTGTAGTTCTGATTCTTTAGTTGTTTTATTTATTTATTTATTTTTGGAGCGTAAAACAACTAAAGAAGCTGTGGAGAGGAACACACATACACATATATATGTTTTAACTCTCTCTCTCTCTCCCCCTCCCCCAAATTCCCGCCCCCCCCCCTTTTTTTTAATGAAAACATGTTTCACGCATCCACCCAGAAATCAGAGCATGTGAAATGTGTTCCAAAAGCTTAGCGAGCTGACCTCACTGAATCCATTTTTATGTTTGAACATGGCGTCCTGTCTTTTGCCTGAAGTTCTGGTGACATTGGGAGGTTGGGGGGGGGGGGATGTATGTCTAATGTTGAAAGCGGACACAAAAAAAAACCCCGGGGGGGGGAGTGTAGGGGATGACTCAGTCGTATTGGAATGTGGTTGTTTACTGTTCTTACTTATCTGCTTTTATTTTCAGTGTCTTTGTTCTCTGGCTGCGGTATTTCATCCATTGTTAACTTGAAGCAAAGAATTTCTTCTTTATGTACAAGAGCTCTTCAGAAAGCTGAAACCAGTTATTTTGGCTGTGGGTCGTAGCTTTGAAATGTAGGTCACATTCAATGCGGACACAGCGATAGCGAAGATGGTTGTTTGGGTTTATTATTATTATTATTGTTATCGGAATCAGGTGAATGGATTTTTTTTTAAAGGTAAAATTCCCGTTTCCATGCCATTAAGGCATATTGGAGAATACGGTGTTAAGCCTGTATTTCCCATGATGACTTTCGGCACATGAAAGTCTGATGTGGTCAGTATCACGCTTGGGCCTCTTTACCTTCCCAGGTTTCTCAGGTGCCCATTTTTTAAAAGCTGGATGAACCCCCGGGGCCTTTTTGGTGTCTCTATGTGTCCCTTTTTGGTGTCCCTATGTGTCCCTTTTTGGTGTCCCTGTGTCCCTTTTTGGTGTCCCTATGTGTCCCTTTTTGGTGTCCCTATGTGTCCCTTTTTGGTGTCCCTATGTGTCCCTTTTTGGTGTCCCTATGTGTCCCTTTTTGGTGTCCCTATGTGTCCCTTTTTGGTGTCCCTACGTGTCCCTTTTTGGTGTCCCTACGTGTCCCTTTTTGGTGTCCCTATGTGTCCCTTTTTGGTGTCCCTATGTGTCCCTTTTTGGTGTCCCTACGTGTCCCTTTTTGGTGTCCCTATGTGTCCCTTTTTGGTGTCCCTATGTGTCCCTTTTTGGTGTCCCTATGTGTCCCTTTTTGGTGTCCCTATGTGTCCCTTTTTGGTAACCCCATGACAGGGTTACCTTTACTTTACTTTACTTACCAGAAAAAAATCCCACTGCTGGGATTGAACCCGGTACCACCAGATTGGTAAAACGGAGCGCTTAACCACCCAGCCAACAAGGCCACCAGGTGAATTGGAGCACATAGAGTTCTCTTATACAGGGCACTAAGATGTTCCCTACAGGGGAACAGAAGTAAGGGTGGACCAAAGGAGACATGGAAAAGAACAACAGAGAGGATGTTGAGCAATAGAGGGCTCACCTGGGCAAGAGTGGGGGAAAAAAAAGGCAAAGGACAGGCATTTGTGGAAAACCCTTGCGGAAGCCCCATGTGCCTTGGGCACTTAAGGTTCAGAGAGAAAGGGAGATTATACAGGGCAATCCGGTATTTAAGGATTTGTCCCGGGAATCGTAGTAATTCGATTAAAACGACTAAATATCTCCTGTTTTAAAACATCTGTCCCATATATTCCGGTATTCTCATCTTGTGTCGTCGCGTGTTTGGAAATACCCGGAATTTTTTTTTTTTTTTCATTCAGTTGATGTCCTGTATTTAAACTTACAAAAAGATGGCGTGGTTGGAGCAGAAGAACGGGAAGTTGTGATGTCCATGAAATTGTCTTTCGTGCTTTGCCAGGTTGTCAGACTGGATTATTTACCTTCTCCTCAAGAATATCTGTTTTATCTTCTAGACAGTATGTCTTGTTTTGTCTTATAGACAGTCTGTCTTGTTTTGTCTTCTAGACAGCCTGTCTTGTTTTGTCTTCTAGACAGTCTGTCTTATTTTGCGAGATTTCTTTCAAACCTGTTGTATTATCTAGGGCTTGTCAACCATCTTGCCTGCTTCCACTGCCAGTCTGTCTACATTGTCTGCCATGTGTATATGTGTTTGTTTTGCCTGATTCTGACTTGTATGTAAGATTTCTTTCTTATCTCCTCGGTTTCCTACCGAATTGGTTGTCTCATGTATTGTATGCATTGAAAATATTGTAACAACAGGGAAAAATAGAGGGAAGAAGAGCCAGGGGAAGACCTGAGAGAAACGATACTGGACAGTCTGACGAGATGGTGTGAGAGGAGATCACCAACTGAGCTACTAGCCTGCATGAAGGATCGGGTACTCTGGAGACGCATAATAGCCAACGCCAGTCGGCACGGCACCTGATGATGATGGTTACTGTATGCTTTGTCAGTCTGGCTGTCAGAAAAACCTACCATGTGTTCTGTATTACCCGCCATATTGCATCCCTGTTTGCCAGACTGACTGTCTTACTTGCCACATTGTCCGTATTTGGTTTATCAGATTACACCGTCTGCCAGATTGTCCTGTTGGGCACAGATATTATTTTTTGAATGCTCTCTTTTGTCGTCGAGGAAGTAAATCCAGCGTGGCGTATTTATAATGTTACTTAGTTGTTATTGTTGTCATATATTCATTGTCTGTAATCCAATCTCTGTGTTCTCATTGCTTCTATAGAGTCTGAAGCCAAAACGTTGTAATATACAGACACTTCATTGTCCTCGACCAGACAAAGGCGCCCGCCGAGGTTCCATGATTTCTTCAGTTATTAAAATTGTATGAAGTTTTTCATTCCTGCCTGAATAATGTGGCCCATAAGCCACCAGGCTTCAGTGACCGTCTTTCTCTAATAAGATTGTCTCAGTCTCCTCCTTCTTCTCCTCCTCTTCCTTCTCCACCTCCTCCTTCTTCTTCCTCCTCCTTCTCCTTCCTCCTCCTTCTTCTTCTTCTCCTTCCTCCTCCTTCTCCTTCTTCTCCTTCCTCCTCCTTCCTCCTTCCTCCTCCTCCTTCTCCTTCCTCCTCCTCCTTCTCCTTCCTCCTCCTTCTTCTTCTTCTTCTTCTCGTCTTCCTCCCCCTTCTTCTCCCCCTCCTCCTTTTTTCTTCTTCTCTTCCTCCCCATCCTCCTCCTCCTCCTCCTTCTTCTTTGAACTGCGAGCTTGATGTTCTTTGCAGACGATGCAGTGAAGGTGTTGGGGTATAGCATCGTGTCGGATTGCGAGCGGGTGACAGTGGTGTTTTTAAAAATTTCGCTCCATGAGAAGAGATAAAAAGCAATTTGCAGTACTTCTTTAGCAGATTCCACCACCATGGGGATTATGGCAATCCCTGCCCAATTAGCCAGGGTAGGCCTGTTAAGTGGTTGGGAGGGATTGGACATTGGAGATGTGGGAGAGGGTCTTGGTCGGATATGAATCACTAACCCTGAGACCAGCGTGTCATGTCAGCAATGGGTCGTTGACTGCCAGATGGGACAGCGTCTCCACTCCCCCTCTCTCTACCCCGGTATAATTATGATATATTTTCTCTTTTCAGTCCTTCTAGTCCCCAGAATACACTGGGCTACTTGTTGGAAGATTTCCACTTCTTCTGCACACCCTTCTTGGTTGTCTCCCCATGTCAGTCTTTTGTTTACCAATATTTCTGTCTTCTTTATGTCTTCATGTCAGTCCTTTATTTACCAGCATTTCTGTCTTCTTTATATTCAGATGTCAGTCCTTTGTTTACCAGCATTTCTATCTTCTTTATATTCCCATGTCAGTCCTTTATTTATCAGCATTTCTGTCTTCTTTATATTCCCATGCCAGTCCTTTGTTTATCAGCATTTCTGTCTTCTTTATATCCCCATGTCAGTCCTTTGTTTACCAGCATTTCTATCTTCTTTATATCCCCATGTCAGTCTTTTGTTTACCAATATTTCTGTCTTCTTTATGTCTTCATGTCAGTCCTTTATTTACCAGCATTTCTGTCTTCTTTATATTCAGATGTCAGTCCTTTGTTTACCAGCATTTCTATCTTCTTTATATTCCCATGTCAGTCCTTTATTTATCAGCATTTCTGTCTTCTTTATATTCCCATGCCAGTCCTTTGTTTATCAGCATTTCTGTCTTCTTTATATCCCCATGTCAGTCCTTTGTTTACCAGCAT
This sequence comes from Achatina immaculata, assembly GCA_009760885.1. Taxonomy (NCBI): domain Eukaryota; kingdom Metazoa; phylum Mollusca; class Gastropoda; order Stylommatophora; family Achatinidae; genus Lissachatina; species Lissachatina immaculata. Next base: position 12,517,247 of record CM019711.1, read on the forward strand.
TTCTATCTTCTTTATATCCCCATGTCAGTCCTTTGTTTATCAGCATTTCTGTCTTCTTTATATCCCCATGCCAGTCCTTTGTTTACCAGCATTTCTATCTTCTTTATATCCCCATGTCAGTCCTTTGTTTATCAGCATTTCTGTCTTCTTTATATTCCCATGCCAGTCCTTTGTTTATCAGCATTTCTGTCTTCTTTATATTCCCATGTCAGTCCTTTGTTTACCAGCATTTCTGTCTTCTTTATATTCCCATGCCAGTCCTTTGTTTACCAGCATTTCTGTCTTCTTTATATTCCCATGTCAGTCCTTTGTTTACCAGCATTTCTGTCTTCTTTATATTCCCATGCCAGTCCTTTGTTTACCAGCATTTCTGTCTTCTTTATATTCCCATGTCAGTCCTTTGTTTACCAGCATTTCTGTCTTCTTTATATTCCCATGTCAGTCCTTTGTTTACCAGCATTTCTGTCTTCTTTATATTCCCATGTCAGTCCTTTGTTTACCAGCATTTCTGTCTTCTTTATATTCCCATGTCAGTCCTTTGTTTACCAGCATTTCTGTCTTCTTTATATTACCATGTCAGTCCTCTGTGTACCAGCATTTCTGTCTTCTTTATGTCTCTATGTCTCTTTCGGCCATCCCATGCTTCTTTTGCTCTGTGAAGTCCACATTAACACTGTTCGCGGGTTAAGTATTCGTCGGTCATTCCCATAACATGATCACTCCATTGCCAACTCCTCCTTTCAGACACTGTCTCACTTTTTTTTTAAAAATGTTGTTTCTTGTGATATTTGGCCAGAACACTCCTTTAAGTCTACATAGATATTTGGTTTTGGAAGATGCCAAGTTTTTATCTGTGCCATTTTCCAGCTTTCACGGCCAGTCAGCCATTTGCATGTCCCTTGCGGAACTTTGCCTCCCTACCAGCTCTCTCTTGTAGGCCTCTCGGTTGTAAGCAAGATGGCCTGGTGCCGATGCGTCCATTCGAAGATCATCAACGATGTCTTGCAGCCATCTTCGCCTTGGTCTTCCTCTCTTTCTTTTCTCATTATGTACCCTTCCAAGATAGTCTTCTCTAGATTATCATGACGTTTAATGTGTCCAAAATATTTAAGTTTTCCTTGTTTAATCTTCTTTACTAGCCAGCCTTCTTCAGTATTAGGTTCTTGTAGTATGGATATATTTGTTCTTTGTTGTGTCCATGGCATTTGAAGAACTCTTCTGTACTTTTTACATTCAAAGGTATTTACGTGTTTTTCAACTACTTAAAAAAAATTACTCTTGAATATTCTATAAGCGGATTATAATAACGATTATATAATCCCATATAATTGGACGGGGTCGTGTAAAATGACTGTCCTTTGCTTGTCCCAGCGATGAATTATTCAGCTGTTATTCCATGGCCTCAGACGTAAGGCCTGAATGTCGTGTGTCGGTGAAATGTAACAGCCGAATAGTTTTTTTTTTCTTTGCATCCGGTCATTTTCTACAACCTCGGTTTACGCCTTCGACCTTGTGTGACCCCGTGACCTTGAAAGTTAATGGGTGAAGAAAAGATGTCATCGGTATTTCCCCCCTTTTTTGTTTCCTCCCTCCTCCTTCCCCCGCCCCCAAAGACAGTGAAGATAAGAACATGTCGTTATACCGCGATGGTGCGGCTACTCTCTCTCTCTCTCTCTCTCCCTGTCTCTCCCTCTATCTCTGTCTTTTTTTCTGTCTGTCTGTCTGTCTCTCTCTCTCTCTCACACACACACACACACAGACAGACAGACAGACAGACAGGGTGTCCACAAAATCTTTGGACAGTTTAAAATTTAATTTTAAAAAAATCACAAATTGAGAGATATCTGATGTGTAATAAAGAAACGTTAAACGTTTTTTAAAATCTGTCTGTCTCTGCCTGCCTGTCTCTCTGAACCTTAAGTGCCCAGGGCATATGGGGCTTCCGCAAGGGTTTTCCACAAATGCCTGTCCTTTGCCTTTTTTTTTTTCCTGCTCTTGCCCAGGTGAGCCCTCTATTGCTCAACATCCTTTCTGTTGTTCTTCTCCATGTCTCTTTTGGTCTACCCTTACTTCTGTTCCCCTGTGGTGTCCATTTAGTGCTGTTTTTGGTAGTGAGTTGTCAGTCATTCGGAGCACATGTCCCAACCATTGCCAGCGTCTTTCCTAAGTAATCGAAGTCAATGATTTCATCCTCATTCTTTTTTTTCCTTTTTGGTCAAAATTCACTAAATTTCGTCAGAGAACCCCCAACGTGGTTGTTGATATCGGCCTCAAGGGGTCGATTCTGGTTCTTCTGCGGGGTTAGTAATTTTTATTGTGAAATTATTATTATTATTTATTATTATTATTACTCTTAGTTCTGCTACCTAGAGTACTATTGATTTACTTACGTTCATAAGATAAAGGGGGTGGTTTAGGAGAGAGGGGGAGGAAGGGAGAGAGAGAGAGAGAGAGGAAAGAGGTCAGCGAAAAATGTGAAACACAACGAATGGGTCGATGAGCTGAAGAGTTTGAAAACCTCTCTTACATGGAAAGCTCTGTCTTGCGTGGAAAATCGTTTGCAGTACAAAACACACGAAGAAGGTTTTCGCGTTTCCTGTACATGTTCGTGGTAATTGTCGTATGTTCTTCCCACAAAGTAGTTCAGCAACATAAGATCTGTGATGTTTATCTTATCATATAATGAGAAAGTTGTAAATATCCTATACATCACACCTTCGTGTGCCGAAGGTCTTGGAAATACCGGCCTAACATCATATCCCCCATTATGCCTTATTGACATGGAAACGGGGATTTTACCTGCATGAAACACATCAAACAGAAGCGTCAAAGTTAAAAAAAATTACCGTAGGTGAAAGAGTAGCTCAGGTGGCATATTCTTCTCATCCTTATCATCATCATTCTTCGTCTTCTTTTCATCATCATCATCATCATCATCTTCTTCTTCTTCTTCTTCTTCGAGCAGCTGTTGAAGCTCATTGCTGCAGACAAGACAGGTCTCCACTCCTCTCTGTTCTTGATCTTTTCTTGTCATTTGTCGATCCCAAGAGCCCGTATATCTTCTTCTAGGTTATCTCGTCATCGTTGTCTTGGTCTGCCTCTTTCATCACTTCTGTATAGGCCACCTTTCTCTATCCTCCTCCATTCTCTCCAGATGCCCAAGCCAGTCTGTTGTTTCTCATAATGGCTGTTATAAACAGAGAGTTGAAAAATGTTTAGATTTCGTTGTTACTTCTTATCTTCCATTGTTGTGTTATAGGATATCTTCTTACATCTTATAATCCTTCCCATACCGTTAAACGTCACACAGGGCTCGCATGGTAGTTCGCCACGTTTTCCTGTTTTCGGCGAGCTTTTCAACCTCATCAAGGGATTTTATGCCTACTAGTTTGGCCTCTCTTAACAATGTCTCTTTAAGAGTTTCACATGGCCGACCTCTTTTTCTTCGGCCTGTTGTGTTCCACTTGATAGCTTGTTTTGGGATTCTCTGACTATTTCTTCTCATCACGTGACCGACATATGTCCATCTCCTTTTTCTGATCATCCATGAGACAGGTTGTTGTTCGCTCATGTGTCTTATCTCTGCGTTGTTCTTGAATTCATTCCACTTTATACTGAGTATTTTCCTTAAGCATTTGTTTTCAAAAGCGTCCAATTTCTTGTCTACTTCTGTAGTTGTTTTCCAGCTTTCACATGCATAAATGAGGGTGGATATTACATTTGAATTGAATAATCTTAACTTGGTTTTTGTGCTTGTAACTTTTGAGTGCCATATGTTCTCAAGATTTTTGAATGTCAGTGCTGCTTTTGCAATTCTAACTTCCTTTCTGGTGTCACCATCCTGGTATATGTAGCTCCCAAGGTATGCAAATTGGTGTACTTCTTCAACAGCTGTACCTTCTACCTATATTTTTTTCCTGCTTGATTGATAGGAAGTTTCATTATTTTTGTTTTTTTCCCCTTGTTAATTTCAAGTTCTATTTTGCTAGTCAGTGAAGACAGGGTATCTGTTTTTTCTTGCATCGAGTTCACATTGTCACTGATAAGAATTGTGTCATCAGCAAAATCAAGATCTTATTGGTCAGTAAATTTTTCTCAGGATTCTGTTCTCAGATGTTTGTATTTGGTTGCCTTTGTTAGTTGTACTCCATGTCAAATCTATATCAGCATTAAGATATTGTGACCAGGTTAAGAGTTAAACTGATGATTCCAGAGGTCACCAGTGAATGATGTCTAGTTAATGCAGTTAATGGTCACCTCAGGTTAATGGTCAAAGTGTCTAGTCACAGGGGAAAGCGGCCAGATTTTTGTTTTGCTCACACATGATGATAGTGTTGTTATACTTATCATATCAACAGCTCGTATCTGGAAAAACTGGCCAATTAAACAAAGCAAGAAAGGAGCAATGCTATTTAAGCTTGCCTTGTCTTGTCTCCTTCCTCATATACCTTCCATTGTTGACGGGACAAATAAGATATTTCAACAGGGCTCGGAGATTTGCTTCACATAATCGGATATTTAAGGTTTCTCTAAATATCTCACGACAGGGGGGGCAGATTTAAAAATAACCTTACAGGTCACGTGAAGTATCACGTGGCACTGAGTCATCCAAAATGTCAAGGTTAGATGCTAAACTGCTTAAACCTCCAAGTTTTGATTAGGTTGGCACATAACCCCTTGAGGTTGAGGCGGCTTTCAATTATGGACAACAATCCTCAAGCTTGCCCCAGATAACGATAGGGTGGCCCCGTCCCATTGGTAACAGAATGGTTCCCTCACCATGAGGCCCGGGATAATTCACCATGAGGCCCGGGATAATTCACCATGAGGCCCGGGATAATTCACCATGGGCCCCCCCCCCTCCTCCTATAACCCACGGTCAGTTGGAAGTAAAAACATTCACACATTTCTAGTATTACATTTAAGCTAGACCCCGCTTCGTTGACTGGGCCCCTCTGTGGGCCACAGATCTGGACCCGATGCACTGACAGACATATTTTGCAGAGTACTTTTGATGGAAATGTGTAAATTTATACAGAAAAAAACTATCTTCACTGTCGCCAACTTAGCTCTGACTCCATTGCCTCTATAACTTAGCTGTGATTCTATTTGTTGTTAAATTAGCCCTGATAAATTCTTAAGTCTCTGCCTTAGCTCTGATAGACTCCACTGCCGTTAATTTAGCTCTGACAGATTCCATTGTCGTAAACTTTGCACTGACAAGATTCTGTTGTCGTAAACGAAACACTGATATATTCTGTTGTCGTTAACGTAGCTCTGATATATTCTGTTGTCGTTAACTTAGCTCTGATATATTCTGTTGTCGTTAACTTAGCTCTGATATATTCTATTGTCGTTAACTTAGCTCTGATATATTCTGTTGTCGTTAACTTAGCTCTGATATATTCTATTGTCGTTAACTTAGCTCTGATATATTCTGTTGTCGTTAACTTAGCTCTGATATATTCTGTTGTCGTTAACTTAGCTCTGATATATTCTGTTGTCGTTAACTTAGCTCTGATATATTCTGTTGTCGTTAACTTAGCTCTGATATATTCTGTTGTCGTTAACTTAGCTCTGATATATTCTATTGTCGTTAACTTAGCTCTGATATATTCTGTTGTCGTTAACTTAGCTCTGATATATTCTGTTGTCGTTAACTTAGCTCTGATATATTCTGTTGTCGTTAACTTAGCTCTGATAGATTCTGTTGACGATAAATTAGCTCTGATAGATTCTACTGTCGCTAACTCTGCAGTGTGCCAGAAATAACGAAAACTCAAAAGTCCATAAGAGGGGGCGGGGGAAGTTTCTTTGCATTTACCGCTATCTTAGCTGGGCCAGAATTTGCTCTGAGGTATAGTCGCTGTAACGGAGACTTATAAATCTCAGAGGAACGTCTACCTTCTGTTTGCTACATTCGTGGCTGTGACAGATTTAGATGTGATCAGCATGTTTAGCAACAGTTGCGGTGATGGTTCAGTCGTTGCTGACTGCAATTCGACGTCTTTGTCCTATCACTGGCCACAGACGATTGGGCAAGGGTTTGTAATTTCCGGTTTGAATAGACCAATAGGAGAAAAGAAGACTGTTACAGTTATGAGACCGAGCAAATCTTTGGCTGGTCAAAATCTCGTCTTCATGCGAGCAGATATAATTTATGCTTTGAGTTTAAAAATCCTTTAGTATTCGTTCTTTTCTGAGGTCTCTTATTGACCTCGTTTCGAATTTATATTTACAAATAATAAAGCAAAATAGTGTCTAAAATAAATAAAAGTTGAGATATGGGAGTTGATATTAAGTTTTATGATAAAGCTGAAAGAATGTTATTAGTTTGACAAGTCCTCATTTATTTCACTTTTTATCATAGAAGTGAGCACATAATATCTCAAAGGTTTTATAAAATATATAAATGTTTGTTTCCTTCCAGTTCTTCGTCGATATTTTTCTTCTTATTTCTTTTTTTCTTTTTTTAATCGGACTATTTTTTTTCTTCTAATTATGTGTTTGTGAATGAGTGAATGCCAGAGAGAGAGAGAGAGAGAGAGAGAGAGAGAGAGAGAGAGAGAGAGATGAAATCTAATATCTTTGTTTATTTCTATTTTTTTTATTTCACAGAGAACAACGGCCCAGAGTTGTCTTGTTGCACCGAAGCGCGGAAGGATATGGATTTGTTCTACGGGGTGCAAAATGTAAGTTTCTTGCATATTCTTCCGACAGCACTTCGTCCAGTTTATTCTGGTTTTTTTTTTCTTTTCCTCTGTCATATATTGTATGCTTCTTCCAATTTACATTGTATGTTTCTTACAATTTACACTGTATGTTTCTTCCAATTCTGTTTTTATTTTCTACATCGCCCCCTCTCCTGTGATTATGTGGCAAGAGCAAAGAACATTAGCAGTTTTGTAACGTATAAAATCGGAAAAAAGTAGGAGCAGCTTTATTACTTAACGATTACAAAGTTGTGACGTTTCGGCGTGAGCCTTAATCATACAAAAACATACAGGTCGAAGAAATAGAGAGAGGAGATAAAGTATAGAAAAAAAAATTTTTTAAAGGAGTACTTAGCTGTAAATTGCAAGGTGTGGCTTGTCCGGCGGTGTGTGTCAGGAATGGATCTGGTAGGACGTGGAAATTGTTTAAATAGAGACCTGTGACATGTGGTCGGTGGGTTGTAACTGGGGGTGGTGGATGGGGAACCGGGGAGGGGAGAGAGAGTGACGCACTACTGGCCTAGCTAGGAGAAATTGAAATAGGTGCTTGGGGAAGAGGGGTTGCAGAGAAGAGGGGTTGCAGAGAAAATAGCGGGGTTGCAGAGTGATGCTGTGAGGAAGTTTGAAAAGTAAGAAGGGGTGGATTTAGTGGAGAGGTACTATAATGATTGAAGAAGATGATGTTACGTGTAACTAAACAGCGAGTTTAACCCATGTGGTTCCAGCAGTTTTGTAGTGCATTGCGAAGATAAAGACGCGAAATGTCTTCTCCACTCAGACCAGTCCTCTGCCTATTATTCTCAGTCTATTTATAGTAGTCGAAAATCCTAAGATGGCATGGCCTCCCCAATAAAATAGTTAATGTAATCAAAGCCCTATACGAGGGTTTTCAGTGTAAAGTTATCTGTGGAGAACATACCTCCAGCAGCTTTAGGGTACAAACAGGAGTGAAACAGGGATGTGTACTATCACCAACATTATTTATCTTGGCAGTAGACTGGTTAATGAAGGAGGCAACATCAGACAAACGCAGAGGATTACAATGGACCCTTGACACAGTGCTGGAGGACCTTGACTTTGCGGACGACATTTGTCTATTATCAAGCAGTCACAAAGATATGCAAGATAAAATAAACAAGTTAACCCAGAATGCAAACAACATAGGACTAAAGATCAATGTAGGAAAGACAAAGTTAATGAAGCAAAATGTGAACAACAGAAATGTACTCAGAGTAGATAACAAGTTAGTGGAGGAGGTCAACGAATTTGTATACCTTGGCAGCAGAGTAGTAGAAAATGGAGACAGCACAGAGGACATCAACAGCAGACTTACTAGAGCAAACCAGGCTTTTGCAATGCTACAGAATATATGGAAATCAAATAAACTAAGCATAAATATGAAAATCAGGATATTTAAGAGTAATGTTCTAAGTGTACTACTCTATGGAAGTGAATGCTGGAAAATCACCAAAACCATAGAAAACAAGTTGAATTCTTTCCAGACTAAATGTTTACGTAGAATTAAAAAAATATTTTGGCCAAACACCATAAGAAATAACATTTTATTGGCAGAAATGCAGATGAAACCACTGACAACAATTATTGAGGAAAGACGCTGGCGATGGTTGGGACATGTGCTCCGAATGACTGACAACTCACTACCAAAAATAGCACTAAGATGGACACCACAGGGGAGCAGAAGTAAGGGTAGACCAAAAGAGACATGGAGAAGAACAACAGAAAGGATGTTGAGCAATAGAGGGCTCACCTGGGCAAGAGCAGAAAAAAAGGCGAAAGACAGGCATTTGTGGAAAACCCTTGCGGAAGCCCCATGTGCCCTGGGCACTTAAGGTTCAGAGAGAGAGAGAGATTTATAGTATCCGCTTTCTTTCCATCCGCCAAAATCATTTTCATATTCCCTTTTAGTAGAGTTCTCTTTGGCTCTTTATTTGGTCAAGACATGCTACGGTATACGGAGATTGTGTTTTGTTATTTGCGTCTGCAGTTCGTCCACGTGTTCTCTGTGGGGGCTCGTCTGTATAGACTCAGTGCACAACCCATCTGTATTGTCCTCTATGTACAGTACGCCTGTATAGACTCAGTGCACAACCCATCTGTATTGTCCTCTATGTACAGTACGTCTGTATAGACTCAGTGCACAACCCATCTGTATTGTCCTCTGTGTACAGTACTTCTGTAAAGGCTCAGTGCACAACCCATCTTATTTGTCCTCTGTGTACAGTACTTCTGTATAGACTCAGTGCACAACCCATCTTATTTGTCCTCTCTGTACAGTACTTCTGTATAGACTCAGTGCACAACCCATCTGTATTGTCCTCTATGTACAGTACATACCCAATGAACTGCATCTTCTGCGCGACCTAATGATTTACCTCCCTTTGAGTCTGTTTTCCTTATACTTTAACAGTTGATTGTGGAGTGGTTTCTGTGTGCACTTACTGTAAGGTAGCATTTTTGCTCTGGTTATTTTTATTCTGTTGTATGTTTGAGGTATGGCCTTCTGAGAATATAGATCCTGGACGTGATGGGTACCCACAGCACCAGACTTCGAAGTGGCTCTGTCTGTTCATATTACACGCGACAGAAGTTTCACGGAACATATTCCTGCTGCAGTAGATGTTGAGGTCAAAGCATTAATTAGTGAAAACGGAGACGGCGACGTTGTTATTTATACATATGGATTGGTGGATCGGGGCAAGAGATGTGCCTGGGGCCGTTATAGTCAGCGCGAATGGCAGAACAGTGACAGAAGCCAGCGGTGCTTTTGCTGCAGTAACAGGCAGCGTGACAGTGGAAACCAGAGCTGTGACAGTGGAAACCAGAGCTGTGACAGTGTTAACCAGGGCTGTGACAGTGAAAACCATGGCTGTGACAGTGGAAACCAGGGCTGTGACAGTGGAGGGCTGTGAGAGTGGAAACCAGGGCTGTGACAAAAAAACTCTAACCTGGCTCCAGTCACAAGACTACACGCAGACATGCGTCTTGAGCGACTCGATGAACTTGCTAAATAAAATTCAGCCTGGCTTTCTAAGGCTTTCTTAGACCTTTTTTTTTCATGATGAGATTGTTAAAATGCTTGAAGACATAAACATAGACGGCAAAGATCCGAGGATTGTAAAACATCTGTACTAGCAGCTGGAAGCGCCAAGTAAAATTGAAAATAGAACTGGAAAATATCAACCTATAAAACAAGGGGTGCGACAAGGATGTGTACTATCTCCAGACATTTTTCCTCTGTACAGCGAGAATATTCTAAGAACGATCATCACAGAAACAGGTATAAAAGTAGGAGGATACAATATTAACAACCTTCGGTATGCTGACGACGCAGTACTGATAGCTGAGAACCAACAAGATCTGCAGAATCTCTTGGATAAAGTCGCCAAAGAAAGTGAACAGAAAGGCCTTACTTTGAACATCAAAAAGACAGAGACTATGGTTATATCTAAGAAACAGAATCCACCAACATGCAGTATAAAATTAAACGGAACTATTCTAAAGCAGGTGCAGAAATTCAAATACCTTGGAGCAGTAATAACTTCAGACGGGAAATGCAGAACAGAAATTAAGAACAGAATAGGCCAAGCAAAGACTGCATTTCAGAGAATGAGAAACATATTATCCAACACATTCTTATCAATGAATGTTAGAAAACGAGTCCTAAAATGCTATATTGAACCTATCTTGTTATATGGAAGTGAATCATGGACAATAGACAAGTCTGCACAAAAATCGTTGGAAGCAGCAGAAATGTGGTTTATTAGAAGAATGTTGCGAATCCCCTGGACAGCAAAAATAACTAATGAAGAATGTATGAGAAGAGCTGGAGAGACAAAAAAAAAAAACCTTGTCAAAAAGATAAGAAAGAGACAATGTACTTTCATAGGACATGCAATGAGAAGATGGGGCATTGAAAATATTATAACAACAGGAAAAATAGAAGGAAGAAGATCAAGAGGAAGGCCAAGAGAAATGATACTGGACAGTCTTACGGGATGGTGTGAGAGGAGATCACCAATTGAGCTGATGGCCTGCATGAAGGATCGTGTACTCTGGAGAAGCATAACAGCCAACGCCAGTCGGCACGGCACCTGATGATGATGATGGTTTCTAAGGCCAAAAAAAAAGGATGACTTGCATCCTTGCAAGCATCACAGATTCAACAACCTTTATTTTCCGCACCAAGACAAGCAAGTGTCAGGGGAGCTGAACGAGCCGACACAGCTGTCATAGAGGAAGGACAGGCAGTGGGCGGAGTTGACATCATCAGTACTAATAAGAGAAGCTGGTAGGACCAAATACTTCATTGGCAACTGTAAATCGCCGTCGTTGTCAAGAATGAAGGAGCTGGGAATGAACGTGGTGTTTCCCTGGGAACAGCTGTGTTAAGAACACACTTATCTTAACATAGTCTTTGTGAGATATGGAACACAGGTCTGATTGGTTAAAAACTCTGACCAACTTCTGTAGCACAGAAACCTGTAGAAATCAACACTGATTGTAGTTGTTATTTTTGTAAAATGTAATGTCAGGTTGGTGGATGGATGGGGACATGGAGATCGCCGGCGGGGATGAGGAAAATCTGATGTGAAACCAATGAATCCAGGACGTGACAAGCCTATGGGTCTTTACAACAATGGCTATCAGAATGATGTAAACAAAACATACCCAGCAGACTATAGGTGGCGGGGAATGGATATCGTTGAAGAGGAAATAGATATCAGATTACTCATCCCAAAATCGGAGTGTCTCTGTGGAACTGTCTCACAGTTGTTGGGCCTGATGTGGAGAAGGGGCTTAAGTACAGCCACCAGGGGCTGGGAAAACAAAGTTTTGGCCAGACCAGCCTACACCAGTCTTCATGGAAGTCCGACCAAGACCACAGTCTTCCCTAGGAAGGAAAGGTGCCGAAGTCGGAGGTACTCAGTCAGAAGGCGCATCGCAAAAAAATCGGAGTACCAAGCATTGTGTTATATAAAAAATGTGTACGAAGAAGAAGACGAAGAAGATGATTGGTGTGATGAAACATGAAACCAAAGCCTTGAGAAAGGATTGTCGTCCAACACAGACGAGTGTAATCAGTTGTTGAACAGTGAAAGAGATACTGAAGAGAATGCTAGAGCACTTGTGGATGTATCCTGAGCGCAGAGATGATTCATTCTAACTAATTTTATAAGAATGTTTATGGAGTCTTTGGTTGTTTCACGATTTGCGGTGTGCTAACATGCACTTGATCAGCTTGTTTTAACCTTTTCTACAAGTTTTGGCGCAAAGATAAGGATGTGAGTCTTCCTCATTTTTGCCTTATTCCGTTCTTTCTTCTTGTCTTAGCAAAACTGCCCACTAGCGGAGGGTTCATGCACTTCACACCAACAGCCGAATATCCGGCTCTGCAGTACCTGGACAGTGTCGATGCTGGCTCCCAGGCAGACAGGGCGGGTCTGAAGTCCGGAGACTACATCTTAGAGGTGAGTTCTGATGTGTCACTTGTTAAAGGTGAGTTCTGATGTGTTACATGTTAGAGGTGAGTTCTGATGTGTCACATGTTAGAGATGAGTTCTGATGTGTCACGTGTTAAAGGTGAGTTCTGATGTGTCACTTGTTAGAAGTGAGTTCTGATGTGTTACATGTTAGAGGTGAGTTCTGATGTGTCACTTATTAGAAGTGAGTTCTGATGTGTTACATGTTAGAGGTGAGTTCTGATGTGTCACATGTTAGAGGTGAGTTCTGATGTGTCACATGTTAGAGGTGAGTTCTGATGTGTCATGTGCAAGAGGTGAGTTCTGATGTGTCACTTATTAGAAGTGAGTTCTGATGTGTTACATGTTAGAGGTGAGTTCTGATGTGTCACATGTTAGAGGTGAGTTCTGATGTGTCACGTGTTAGAGGTGAGTTCTGATGTGTTTCATGTTTTACAAATAGATTCCCTGTGTGAATCAACAGCGATAGAAGGCTGCGGAGTACTCATGGAGAACTCCTATTGGTGATGGGATTCATAGAGGTCACCCACCTCTTAGTCTAGATCTCCTAGTACAATGAACTTAAAGCAGAAGCACCAACGAAAAGAAAATGACGGAGACAGCTTCTGTTACTAACAAATAACAGTGTGATGTTCGACCCATTCATGTGATGGTCAACCCATTCATGTGATGATCTACCCATTCATGTGATGGTCGACTCATTCATATGATGGTCGACTCATTCATGTGATGGTCGACTCATTCATGTGATGGTTGACTCATTCATGTGATAGTTGACTTATTCATGTGATGGTAGACTCATTCATGTGATGTCGACTCATTCCTGTGATAGTCGACTCATTCATGTGATGGTCAGCTGATTCTATCTCCAGACAGCAAAAGAAGGCAGAGAGGGAAAGGAAAACTGGAGACAACTGTTATCTGTGTAACGCTTTACCAAAAGTACTCATCTATTGACCTTGCTCGGTGACCTGATTGGTAGAAGAAGAGGAAGAAGAAGAAGACGAAGAAGACGAAGAAGAAGAAGAAGAAAGGATCTTGGAGATACTCCTGCTCGGTGACCTGATTGGTAGAAGAAGAAAGGATCTTGGAGAGACTACTTGCTCTCTGACCTTCTAGAAAACATAACAACAATGCCTCTCCAGAGATTATACTTTAGTCTAGTGTTTCCTAACCTTTTTAGGATCATGTCCCACCTCAGCGGCACAAAACTATTGATGCTCCTGCTCGCGCAGACACCCTTCCCCCCTCCTGGCCGAACATTTTGGGAAACATTGCTCTGGTCCCATACAAAAATGTGATGAAAATAAAGTCAAAGAAAGAGTGAAGATAATCATAAAAGACTGGGTAAAGTGAAGTGTGAAGATGCTCATAAAACACAAATAAAGTGTGACGATGGTCATAAAACAAGAATAAAGTGTGAAGATGGTCATAAAACAAGAATAAAGTGTGAAGATTCTCATAAAACAAAAATAAAGTGTGAAGATTCTCATAAAACAAAAATAAAATGTGAAGATTCTCATAAAACAAAAATAAAGTGTGAAGATTCTCATAAAACAAAAATAAAGTGTGAAGATTCTCATAAAACAAAAATAAAGTGTGAAGATTCTCATAAAACAAGAATAAAGTGTGAAGATTCTCATAAAACAAAAATAAAGTGTGAAGATTCTCATAAAACAAGAATAAAGTATGAAGATGGTCATAAAACACAAATAAAATATGAAGATGGTCATAAAACACAAATAAAATATGAAAATGGTCATAAAACACAAATAAAGCGTGAAGATGGTCAAAAAACAAAAATAAAGTGTGAAGATGGTCATAAAACAAAAATAAAGTGTGAAGGTGGTCACAAAACAAAATAATGAGTGAAAATGGTCAAAAAACAAAAATAAAGTGTGAAGATGGTCATAAAACACAAATAAAATATGAAAATGGTCTTAAAACACAAATAAAGCGTGAAAATGGTCAAAAAACAAAAATAAAATGTGAAGATGGTCATAAAAACATTATGTAAAATAAAATGTAGAGATAGAAAGATTAGATCAAAGAAAGTGTGGGGATGTGGAGATGGTCAAAACGACAAAGTATCCAGAAACACGATGAAAGTGGCGGCACAGAAAAGGATCTGAGAACAGCTTTCTGATAAAAACTCCAGGCTCCGCCACCAACGGAAGATGTGAAGCTTCTGTACTGTTATCACTTTACTCTGCGCCTGCAAGTTCCATTCTTCCATCGTCTCCTCCTCAGATCAACGGCGAGAACGTGGTGAAAGCGACGCACGAGCACGTTGTTCATCTGATACGCTCCTCTAGCGACGTTCTCACCATGAAGGTGGTCACAGTGACCCACAAGGACCGGGCCCCCGGGGACTGGTACGCCCACCAAGACAGCGGCGCCATGACCCTACCCACACGCAAGAAGCTGGGTAAGCACTGAGAGTTACCGTCCTTTGCTTTACCTGTTTGTTACTTATCGTGGATCCTGTAGGATCAGCAGCTTCTGTAGCAGGATTCCATAAAATGTTGCTATACTTCAGTCAGTTCATGTCATCATTATTAATTTTCATTACGCGCTGGGTCTCACCGGAAAGTGAGAAAACTCCTTCCACCCCCTCCCCCCCCCAAATCCACCTTTCTTTTTGGTCATTGGTCTGAATCTCTGCACACCTCATCCTGGTCATTGCTCTAAATCTCGACAAACCTCATCCTGGTCATTGCTGCAAATCTCTGCAAACCTCATCCTGGTCATTGCTGTAAATCTCTGGAAACCTCATCCTGGTCATTGCTCTAAATCTCGACAAACCTCATCCTGGTCATTGCTCTAAATCTCGACAAACCTCATCCTGGTCATTGCTGCAAATCTCTGCAAACCTCATTCTGATCATTGCTGTAAATCTCTGCAAACCTCATTCTGATCATTGCTGTAAATCTCTGGAAACCTCATCCTGGTCATTGCTCTAAATCTCTAACGCAGTTATTGTATTACTTTGGAGTTCTGCCTGAGGAGGTTTAGTCCCACCCAGCATGGCTGTGAAATCAGTACTCCAAACCGTCGACTCTGTCCATTGGCTGTTTTTTTTTTCCCACTTGTAGTCCTCCGTGTCAGTGGCTTTTTTTTTTCTTCTTAATTTTACTAACTTCGACTTCAGCCAAAAACTGCCTGAAACTCTTGACGGTCAACGAGATTCAACATCCAAAACTTCTTGCTGTCGATTGTTTGTGTTTAGGCGCAGTTTTGAGCAATCCATCTTCATTTCCTTAACTTGACTGCACGAAAATATGACAGCTGTTATAGAAAGCCGTTGGGTTTGACTGCTTGTGCTGTATTATTCCTCTTCATTTTTTTTTTTCGTCAACTGGTTTTTCTATTGTTTGGTTGCTTCTGACGAAGGCTTTATGAAGTGTTCAGTCAAAGATCGGATTCTTAAGAGTTTTATATGGAGAAGTAGATAATTAACTGATAGTATTGTGCTTTCCTCTTGAAAACAAATGCATAAGGAAAATACTCGGCATCAAGTGGAACGATTTCAAGAACAATGCAGCGATAAGACAGATGGCTGAACAACAACCAGTCTTATGCGTGATCAGGAAAAGGAGATGGACATATGTTGGTCACTTGATGAGAAGAAATGATCAGAGAATCCCCAAACAAGCTATCAAGTGGAACACAACAGGCCAAAGAAAAAGAGGCAGACTGCGTGAAACTCTGAAGAGGACATTGTTAAGAGAGGCCAAATTAAAAGAGGTTGAAAGACTCGCCGAAGACAGGAAAACTTGGCGAACTACTTTGCGAGCCCTATGTGACGTTTAACAGCACGGGAAGGATAAAGATAAGATTGTGCTTTCCAGTGTCTGTCTGACGCACACTTGTGGCTGAAATCTGCTGACGTGCCGATTTATATGTGGGGAATAAACTGATTGATTCTGGGTTACGATTTGTTCTTTGATGCTCCATGATCGTTCTCTATGACATTCAGCGACCCATAGCTGACATGCCAACGTCAGGGTTCGCGAACCATACCTGACCAAGACCCTATCCTAGCTCCCTGTTGGTAATCCCCCCAGTAACAGGAATAGCCTGACTTAACGGGGTAGGGAGGGACCGTCAAAGGTAGGTAGGGACCGTCAGAGGTAGGGAGGGATCGTCAAAGGTAGGTAGGGATCGTCAGAGGTAGGGAGGGATCGTCAAAGGTAGGTAGGGACCGTCAGAGGTAGGGAGGGACCGTCAGAGGTAGGTAGGGACCGTCAAAGGTAAGTAGGGACCGTCAGAGGTAGGGAGGGACCGTCAGAGGTAGGGAGGGACCGTCAGAGGTAGGTAGGGACCGTCAAAGGTAGGTAGGGACCGTCAGAGGTAGGGAGGGACCGTCAGAGGTAGGGAGGGACCGTCAGAGGTAGGTAGGGACCGTCAAAGGTAGGTAGGGACCGTCAGAGGTAGGGAGGGACCGTCAAAGGTAGGTAGGGACCGTCAGAGGTAGGGAGGGATCGTCAAAGGTAGGGAGTGATCGTCAAAGGTAGGGAGGGATCGTCAAAGGTAGGTAGGGACCGTCAGAGGTAGGGAGGGACCGTCAAAGGTAGGGAGGGATCGTCAAAGGTAGGGAGGGATCGTCAAAGGTAGGGAGGGATCGTCAAAGGTAGGGAGGGACCGTCAAAGGTAAGGAGGAACCGTCAAAGGTAGGGAGGGATCGTCAGAGGTAGGGAGGAATCATCAAAGGTAGGGAGGAATCATCAAAGGTACGGAGGGATCGTCAAAGGTAGGGAGGGATCGTCAAAGGTAGGGAGGGATCGTTAAAGGTAGGGAGGAATCATCAAAGGTAGGGAGGGATCATCAAAGGTAGGGAGGAATCATCAAAGGTAGGGAGGGATCATCAAAGGTAGGGAGGAATCATCAAAGGTAGGGAGGGATCGTCAAAGGTAGGGAAGGGGTCGTCAAAGTCCCCATGGTGGTGGAGCAGGTAAAAGAAGTACTGCGTACCTCCTGCTCTTTAGATTCACTCAGGGGACTGGAAAAAAGAATAGTTGTTACGACCCGCTCCCAAACCAACGCGATGCTGTGCTTCAACTTCTTCACGACACCACCTGCAACATCAGCAGCTCGCACTTTCACATTTGTTATTTTCCAGAATTTGTATATTTTCTATTCAAGTGCCGTGCCGTGTGGCGTAGGCGATCATTTCTCTCCACAATTCCCTGTCTTTAGACTTGATTATAAGATCCGCCGGTGGCTTTCTTCCTAGCCACACTGACAACCTCTCTCTCTCTCTCTCTCTCGCTTTCGAGATATATATATATATATATATATATACACACAAAAAGGAATGGAAAAACTAATTATGTCAGTCCGTAAGAACAGCAAAGAAAACTAAATTGATGACAACTGACAAAACAAACAAGGCAGGAAACAATGAGGAAAAACTGGAAGAGCTGGAGAGTTTTGAATATCTTGGATCACTGCTAACTAATAATGGAGATACAATGAGGGAAATTAAAAGGAGGACATCTATTGCTCTTCAGAAAGTAAAACAATTAAAGAAGCTGTGGAGAGGAACAGACAGAACCACAAAAATAAGATTTTTTAAGGGCATGCATCTTTCCCATCGCAACATATGCCTGTGAGACCTGGACACTTAACAAAACAGCTGAGAAACACATAAATGCCTTTGAATGTAAATGCTAGAAAAGAGTTCTTCAAATATCATGTACACAAAAAAATAGCAAATATATCCATAATACAAGAACTTAATATTGAAGAAGGCTGGCTAGTAAAGAGGATTAAACAAAGAAAACTTAAATATTTTGGACACATTAAACGTCATGATAATCTAGAGAAGACAGTCTTAGAAGGGTACATAATGGGAAAAAGAAAGAGAGGAAGGCCAAGGCGAAGATGGCTGCAAGACATCGTTGATGATCTGCAAATGGATGCATCAGCAGCAGGCCATCTTGCTCACAACCGAGAGGCCTACAGGAGAGCTGTTAGGGAGGCAAAGTTCGACAAGGGACATGCGAATGAATGAATGAATTATAGATATATTAATATGGAGCTCCCAAAATCCATCTTTTTTCCCTCTTCATCTTGTTGTATATTATTACAAAGAAGCAGTAGAGGGGTCCAGATGGTCTAAATCAGTAGTTCCTGATGTGGGTTTGTGGGGGAGGGGGGGAACCTCGCCCAAGCCTCGATGGGAAGATCTAGGCGAGGCAGGTGGTAGGAATGTTGCCTGGCTGATAAAGAGACCGCAGGCTGAAGAGGTTCGGGAAACATCTGAAGAAATCCTTATCGGTTCAAAGATTCGTACATTCGCTCCATCTCTCATTCTTCTTATACAGGGTGTTTCAAAAGTTCCTTTACACTTTCTGAAGGCCACTTTAGGAAGAAAAATAAAAGCACATAGAGATAGTGTGCGTTATTTTGTAGAGTAGTTCTCAAAGTTTAGAAATGCCTTACAGGGACTCACCGCGAGCCCTTCTGATGGCACTGAACACCTTATTGTGATAATAAAATTCCTCCCAGGTTTTATGTAGCATATCTGGGATAACAGATTCGATGACGGCCCGTGATTCGCTGCTTCAGAATGTTCAGATACTGTGGCATTAATTAATGATTGTCTTTAATGATTGGCTATTCTAGCCACGAGGAAAAAGTCACAAGATGTCAGGTCAGAAGATTTTAGATTTTTACCTAAAAATGTAGAGAAACTTTTTGAAACACCCTGTATTTTCTATTTTTCTCTCTTCTTCTTTTTTTTTTTTTCTTACTGTCTTAATGCTCATTCCCAAGTCAGTTCTGCTCCAGAGCTTGTCTGGACAGCGTGAATCAAGAATGACCCGAGGAAGCGGCGGTTCCAGTCCCGTATTTACGACCTCTGTATCTTGTGTTGGTATAAGAATTCTGGAGGGGACGATTGTGGGATTGATGGCTGTACCTTAGATTTGCTCTGGGTACACTAGACAAGATAACACGAAACCAGCGAGAGAGGGTACATATTATCTCCAGCCGGCACTGACTGAGCTTGAGATAGGAGGTTGTGTCAAAAGAAGAATCTCTCAGTCAGAGATAACCGCGGAGAAGGTCCTTACCGAGAAAACCAAGGGACAGGATTGTGAGAAAGTACTTGTTTCTGGGACAGAATTGTGAACAAGTACTTGGACAGGGACAGAATTGTGGGAAAGTACTTGTTCTGGGACAGGATTGTGAGCAAGTACTTGTTCTGGGACAGGATTGTGATCAGGTACTTGTACTGGGACAGGATTATGAGAAAATACTTGTACTGGGACAGGATTGTGTGAAAATACTTGTGCTGGGACAGGATTCTGAGCAAGTACTTGTTCTGGGAGAGAATTGTGAGAAAATACTTCTGAACTAACCTTTCTCACTTATCTCTCCTTCTTTATTTCTCTCTCATACCGTCTTTCTGTCCATTTCTGTCAGTGTACAGAGAATGTCCAAACCATATACAGTTATTATAGTGTCTGTAACATGGTTATCATACCCCATCATTTGGTTCTCATACCTCATCATTTGGTTCTCATACCCTCATCATTTGGTTATCATACTCCTTAATTTGGTCATTTGGTTCTCATACCCTCATCATTTGCTTATCATACTCCTTCATTTGATCATTTGGTTCTCATACCCTCATCATTTGATTCTCATACCCTCATCATTTGATTCTCATACCCTCATCATTTGGTTGTCATACTCCTTCATTTGGTCATTTGGTTCTCATACCTCTTCATTTGATTCTCATACCCTCATCATTTGGTTCTCATACCCCATCATTTGGTTCTCATACCCCATCATTTGGTTCTCATACCCTCATCATTTGATTCTCGCAACCCGAAGAATGCCCCTGGTAAAAAATCCCCCCTGCATGAAAGAAATACTGAACCTCTAAATTACTTCTGCAAAATTTGACAAGATCGGTCCAGTTTCAACAATTTTCTTCGTAGGTCCTCTCAGAGATGTGAAGATAGTACTCACAGTTCTTTACTGAAACTACAAAATGGTGATAAGCCCTCTACCAACATCAGCAATATAACTATATATAAAATTAAGAACTACCGTCACGAGCTAAATGTCGTATTTTGTAAATTTTGTAAATATTGACCATTTCTTGTAATTTGTTCGTTCCAGAAACATACTCGACATTGCTTATTATCTGTTTGTTCTAGACACATGCTCGATATTGCTTATTATCTGTTTGTTCTAGAAACATGCTCGACATTGCTTATTATCTGTTTGTTCTAGAAACGCACTCGACATTGCTTATTATCTGTTTGTTCTAGAAACGCACTCGACATTGCTTATTATCTGTTTGTTCTAGAAACGCACTCGACATTGCTTATTATCTGTTTGTTCCAGCTGCCCCACTACCGCCACAGAGAGACCCTCGTACGTCCTTGTCATACAGTAAAGCCAGCTCCAGGTCAATGGCCGAAGGACTTGCTGAAATCGGTGGGTGTTATGCTTTGTGTTTCATTCTTTCTTTAAGCGAAAAGCGTGTTAAAATTCTATCCTTTAACTCTTTTTCTCCAACTGGCAGTGTTGGTAGATCTTGCATATGCCTAAGCGAATCAATGCTTAGAGCGATATTTAGGCAGTCTAAATAAAATGAAAAGTAGCACATTTCTAACCCAACCCATATTTTCAAATTATAGATTAACTTCCTTCTAGCTCCTTGCTACTGAATTTATTCAGCAAAATTTATTTTGGCACGAGCTTGGAAAAATAAGCCAGGAGTGGAAGAGTGAAGTTCGTTGCCTTTCTGTGCTTTTTGAAATTATAATTTTATTATAAGTATTACATTACATTATATTATATTATAATTATTGTTTTATTTCCATATGTATATGTATGTGTGTTTAATTAAGATTGTTTATGAATTAATTTTTTAAAAATTAAATGTCTTTCCTGCTTTCCTTTCTTCTGATCAGCTTTTTAAGCAAACAACTCTGATTAGTGTTGGAGTAATGAATTCACAGCAGTGTGACTTTACATGTGAAGACAGTTGTATGTAGCTTTGAAGCCTTCATGCTTCATCCAACCCCACTGTTTGAGTGGATACTTGATATACAAGTATGTTAGTGCTAGAGAGAAAGTGCATGTAAAAAGGTTGTTTCCCCTGAAAGCTGTTTCATAGGTTCTCAGAGATATGAAGAACACCGTACACTCTACATCATTCATACTTGATTCTTCGTTGAAACACAGCCCTTTGAAATCCAGAGTTCAGAAACACACCTTTTTGAAATCTCAAGTTCAGAAACACAGCCTTCTGAAATTCAAAATTCAGAAACACAACCTTTTGAAATCCGAAGTTCAGAAACACAACCTTTTGAAATCCAAAGTTTAGAAACACAACCCTTTGAAATCCAAAGTTCAGAAACACAACCCTTTGAACTCAGAAGTTCAGAAACACAACCCTTTGAACTCAGAAGTTCAGAAACACAGCCCTTTGAAATTCAAAGTTCAGAAACACAACCCTCTGAAATTCAAAGTTCAGAAACACAACCCTCTGAAATTCAAAGTTCAGAAACACAGCCCTCTGAAATTCAAAGTTCAGAAACACAACCTTTTGAAATCAGAAGTTCAGAAACACAACCTTTTGAAATCCAAAGTACAGAAACACAGCCCTTTGAAATCTGAAGTTCAGAACATAGTAGGTGGACCACCATTGAGATCATTCTGTTTGCAAAGCTGTTGATGCTCGAAAGGAAAAAGCAGACTCTTAATAAGTTCACAAGAAATGAAAGTAAAAAAGAAGGTAATCCTGCCATGCCACTGAGGCAGCTAGGTTATGTGGTATTAGTGTCCATATTGTCCTTGACCAGTCGGCACACTAGAGGATGAAGTGGTCAACATCACTCTTGGTAAATAGGAAGTGATGCAAGAGAAAAAAAATATTATTATTCATAATTAATTCATAAATACAGGTGCATTCAATTTTAACTTCAGCTGAATTTTGCATTGTTCTTTTTTTCATTTTATTTTTATTAGTGTTTTACTGGGGTGAAGATTCTGTCTGATTTGGTGGTCCATGACTTGCTAACATCAGGGTTGGCGAACCATAGCTGACCAAGACCCTGTCTGATTTGGGCAGTCGGTGACCCATAGCTGAATCCCAGCCGTCAGGGTTAACAAACTTTACCCGAGCAAGACTCTATTCCCACCTTGCCCTTAGTACCCCCAGTGACAGGCCTAGCCTGGCTAATGGAGCAGGGATCACCATGGTGGTGGAGTCTGCTAAAGAACCATTGCAAACTGCGCACCCCCCCCCCCCCCGCCGCTTCTTTTAGCATCGCTTGGGGACTGAAAAAAACAGCCGCCATAACCCATTTCCCAGTCCGACAAGATGCTGTACCACATTGGCTACAAGGAACATGAACTTGCAGTCCCAGGGAGACTGAAGAAGAAGAAGAAGAATACTGTTTTATACAAGTTCATGAAGAAAAAAATCAGAAATAACCATGTCCTCCTCAATTTTTATTGTCCATCAGAAAAACTCGATGCTGCCCTGGCAGAGTTTGAGGTGGATGATGCTCTTCGCCGCCACTCGCTGCACATTCTCCAGGTATCAGATGACCCCAAGACGGCCTCTGTCAGAGCATCACATACCCTCAAGCGGGTTTCAGTTTTAGACTACGAGGGCCTCATTTCCGGGGATCCTGGGACAACGGTAACAAGCAGCAACAAGGGAGGCAAGGACCACATGGGTCCGGCTGAGGCTCGGGTGAAAAAATACAACAAAAAGTTGGCATCTCAGGTCAGATTTGTATGTTGACTTTTTTTTTTTGGGGGGGGGGGAGGTGCATCTGTTAGTCTAGCATCTGCCATCCTTCCACGTTAAAGACTGTGTCCAAGTTTGTAGAGATTTAATGAGGGGGGAAAAGAAACCTTGCATTGGTTATAGAAGTCTCAGATTTGCAACATAATATTTGTTTTAATCAAAATAAGGTAATAAATCTTTCATGTAATGTTCTAATGTTTTGTTATTTGTCTTATATTTTCATCTTTGCTTTGTTACTTTCTTATATTTTTATGTTTGTTTTGTTACATTGTTATATTTTTATGTTTGTTTTGTTACTTTCTTATATTTTTATGCTTGTTTTGTTACTTTCTTATATTTTTATGTTTGTTATTTTCTTATATTTTCATGCTTGCACTCAGTGTTATAACGGTTTTTAATATTCATTTTTATTTTCTACAAAACAGGCAACAGAACGATCTAAAAGCACACCTGATCTTCTGGCAGCTGTCGACCAAGAATACAGTGAACGCTACAGCGGGAAAATGTCAAACTCCTGGTCAAAGGCCCGAGCCCCACCTCCCCAAGACATTCATTACTCTATGACCCTGCAGCCATCACAAGCTAGAGATGCCTCACGACTGTCCGCAGGAACATCTTCAACAACAGGGCACCACAAGCAAAAGAAGAGCAATACACTAAGTATACCAGATTTGCCAGATAGGATACCAGTAATTGATCATTTAAGCTCACCGTTGGAAACTCCAACTCCAGAAATTGTTGAGATCCACACTGGCAGCAAGAATACCACCTATGCCAATGTTTCTGCAGAAATAGAAACCAGGAAGCAGACCGAGTCTCCTTATGAGTCAAGTTTCAGACCTGGAGCAAATGCCAAACTTGTGAACAATCCGGAACAGACAGTTGTGAAAAACAAGAAAAATACCTCTGGTCAAAGTGGAGATAAATCTCTGTCATTTGCTGATGAAAGAGTTATGGAGAATGCTCAGAAATTTTTGCAGAAGTATCCTAATGCTACAGTGCTAATTACTGCAGACATTCACTCCGATAAACATGAAGGAAACAAAGGTAGAGATCTATATGAACCGGAACCTGATTACAATGATAGTGATGATGAGAAGAAGTCTGTACACATCAGAGCAGACAAACTTGGTAGTCACGCTGTGGCCACAGCAAACTCCAAACAGTATGGAAGCTACGAGGAGCTGAAAAATGCTGCTACTGATGGTGGAAATACTGCAGAGCAGAGGAAAACTTCCATCACGGTTATCTCCATCGGTGGTAATGCAAATAAAGAAGTCGGTAGCCCACATTCATCTCCTCAGACAACAAAGAGCTCCAAGTCTTCACCATTGCCTATTCAAGCACATGAAAACATACACCTGACCTCTCCAGTCCAAAGTATCTCTAGCTCCAGAAGGTCATCTGGTGTTGTTATGGCAACACCTTCTCAATCTTCAAGTGCAGAGAGTTCTAGAAGATCATCGATCCAATCAAACCTGAGTGGGGAGACAAGTGACAAAAACAGTAGGATCTACTCTTCGTCCTCAGTCTACACAAGTAGGTCAGAGGACAGCTTCAAATCAGTTCCTCCCCCAGCTGATGTTCCACCCCCACCTCCACCTCCACCACCTCCACCTCCTCCTCCCATGATTGGAACAGGCTTATCTCTTGAAGACAGCGTCAGCTCCACCCTCAGGCGACGTCAGAACATCACCGACTCCAAACCAGTTCTTCCTAATAGGATTTCTGCAGAAGATATCTTAGCAGCTGTCGCTGAGAGACAAAGCAGGCTAGAGACAGATGGACCAAGACTGTCTAGTGTGAAACCACCACCATCAAGTAAGGTTCCAGTTTTCCAAATACTTTGTTAAGTGCGGTTACAATTGTTTTGTTTTTTTTTTCTGTCAAGATAAATGTCAGAAATGTGCATAGTTATGAGCATGTTTGTAGCATGATTAATTTATATAAGCCTTATCTTCTCATAGTCTTTGTCTTACTACAGTTATCTGTCCTTTGTGTTGTAATGGTTAGAATTCTAGATTCTCTATGCTGAAATGTCTTGTGTATCTAGATTCATCTTTCTTGTCATTTCTCTATGTTGAAATGTCTCATATATATATATATATATATATATATATATATATATTATATATATATATATATATATATATATAGATAGATAGATAGATAGATAGATAGATACACCATTTTCTTCTCATTTGTCTGTGCTGAAATGCCTCATATATATCTAGATACAGCCTTTTTTCTCATTTGTCTATGCTGAAATGTCTCAGATATCTAGATACAGCATTTTTGTTTCTCTATACTGAAACGTCTCATATATATCTAGATACAACATTCATCTCATTTCTCTCTATATTGAAGTGTCTCATATATATCTAGAAGCAGCATTCTTCTAATTTGTCTATGTTGAAATGGCGCATCTATCTACATACAGCATTTTTCTTGTTTCTCTATACTGAAATGTCTCATGTATATCTAGAAAAGCATACTTCTCATTTCTCTCTATTCTGAAATGTCTCATGTATATCTAGAAAAGCATATTTCTTATTTCTCTCTATTCTGAAGTGTCTCATGTATATCTAGAAAGGCATACTTCTCATTTCTCTCTATTCTGAAATGTCTCATGTATATCTAGAAAAGCATATTTCTCATTTCTCTCTATTCTGAAATGTCTCATGTACCAAGATACAGGCACTTTTCATCTAAGAAGGTAGGCTGGAAGAAATGTGGGCTTTTCTGGAACTTGCTGAGCCATAATTCTGCAGTCTTTCATGACTGATTCTACTAATACTAGATCTGTATAATTGCTGTATAATTGTGTAATCTGTATAATTGACAAAACAAAAATAATGAAACTTCTCATTAATCAAGAAGGAAAAATATGCATAGAAGGAACAGCTGTTGATGAAGTAAACCAATTGCATATCTTGGTAGCTACATAGACCAGGATGGTAACACCAGGAAGGAAGTTAGAATTAGAATTGCAAAAGCAGCACTGCCCTTCAAAAATCTTTAGAACATATGGAATTCAAAAGTTATAAGTACAAAAATCAAGTTAAGATTATTCAATTCAAATGTGATATCCACCCTCTGCTTGGGTGATTAGGCTCTTTTGAAAACAAATGCCTAAGGAAAATACTTGGTATAAAGTGAAACAAATTCAAGAACAACACAGAGATAAGACAGATGAGCAAACAACAACCTGTCTCATGGGTGATCAGAAAAAGAAGATGGACATATATAGGCCATGTGATGAGAAGAAACAGTCAGAGAATACCAAAACAAGCTATCAAGTGGAGCACACAGACTGAAGAAAAAGAGATCGACCACGTGAAACTCTAAAGAGGACACTGTTAAGAGAAGCCAGTTTAGTGGGCATAACATCCCTTGATGAAGTTTAAAGACTAGCTGAGAACAGGACAATTTGGCAATTTGCTGTAGCTTGCTCTAGCTTCATTTATCTTCAGTTTCAACTTCCTTGTTTCCTATTCAGATAATGCTGCACTTTTGCATTCAGTTAGGCTTATTCTTTTATCAGCTCTTCCTAGTCCTTGTAGCTGATAGAGGCTGGCATCAATGTCCAAGTAAACAACAGATAATAGATGCCTTTACAGATATCCTTATATATCAGTTCTGGTCTGCCTGATCTCCTTTCTGTTAGAAATCCACCATATACTTGTAGTATTTTCTCAGGTGAAAAGCTGTCATCAGTTTACATTACATTCTCTAGCCATCTTAATTTTCTGCTGAGTGTTGCCTTCTTGGAAGTGGGTCCTAGACAACTTGTGAAACAAAT
This sequence comes from Achatina immaculata, assembly GCA_009760885.1. Taxonomy (NCBI): domain Eukaryota; kingdom Metazoa; phylum Mollusca; class Gastropoda; order Stylommatophora; family Achatinidae; genus Lissachatina; species Lissachatina immaculata. Next base: position 12,544,049 of record CM019711.1, read on the forward strand.
CAAGTTGTGAGAGAAATTTCAGAACATAGCATGGTAATTGAAACAATAAGCTTGACTTTGATAAATATAGTAAATTCATTCATTCATTAGCATGTCCCTTGGAGAACTTTGCATCCCTAACAGCTCTCTTGAGGGCCTCTCGGTTGTAAGCAAGATGCCCCTGCTGCAGATGCATCCATTTGTGAATCATCAACAATGTCTTGTTGCCAAATTCACCTTGGTTTTCCTCTCTTTCTTTTTCCCATTATGTACCCTTCCAAGACTATCTTCTCCAGACTCTCCTATAGTGTATAACATCTGAAAAAAAAATATATATAAGTATATATAAACTACTTGTTTTTGAAATTATGGACATTTCATAGCTTAAACTTATAGTGCTTTCTTGAATTTAAGAAAACCATTGAAACTCATTCCCAGTACAACCTGGCAATAAGATCTCAAAGGCTTCGGCCACATAGAATTACAAAGAGTTCCTACACCAGCAACATGAACTCTTTTATTTCAGTTTAAACTGGTAGTTAATTACAACATTTAACTCTTTATTTCAGTTTAACTTGATAATTGATTACAGTTTAAACTGACTTTTATTTCAGTTTAACTTGATAGTTGATTACAACATTAACACTTTTTTTTCCAATTTAAACTGATAGCTGATTATGCATTAATCATTTTATTCATCATTATTTTTTTAGCTGCTGTAGAATCCATTTTATTTTACAGTTCACATGTTTCATTTAGATGTAATGTCGTTTTTTCATATTACGTTTATTCTGATTGCCAGATGAAGTTTATAAAAGAAAATTTGATTTATTAACCAATAGCTAACATAAATGAAATCTTTTCTTTGCATATATAAAATTATAACTAACATATCTTTTTGAAATAAATTGCTCATAAAAGATCTTCATTCAGGACTGACATGCTAAAACTGGTTTTTCTAACACTACTCTGTCATAGGATAGGAAATGGTTATTCAGGTTTACATATCTTCTTACTAAAGATATAACATTAACAGTTTTTTTCACATCTGCAGACAAATCTACTCTTGAACTGAATCAAGAAGCCTTAAAGGCAGCTGTGGCCAAGCGCAAGTTTCGACTGGAAAAAGGTGAAGATAGTTCAGTGGTGGATGGCATCGAGGCTCAGCTCAATCGAAATAAGAAGTTGCAAGCTGTTAAATATTTTAGCGGTAACGTCAGAGGATATGATGCTAAAGAAGACGTGAAGAAAGAAGAGGAGGTCAGTACAGGTGAAGGTAAAATTACAGCACCTGATCAGCCACATTCTCAAGTTCAGACAGTGAAATCAAAAGACACCACACTTCCAGTACAGTCCAGTCAGATCTCACTTACGCCAGCCGCCAAAACAAATCAAAATACCAATGTATCTATGTCTGAGATTAAGACAAGCAAAGCTAATTCAAATCCCCCAGCAGGAAGTGATGGCAGTATTGGGGTCAGAGCTGTACTGAAGCCAAAGGATACTAAAACACTTGGGCCTCCTGTTATCAATCAGTCAAAAACATCATCTGCTCCAGAATCAAACACAGGGGCCAAAGCAAGTTATAATAAACCCTTAGCCCCTCCACCACCAAAGATTTCAGCTTCACCTGCTGTGTCTGCCACACCACAAACTTCAAAACCCAAGGCTGAACTGCCTTTGTTGCTCACAAGCAAAACCACACAGAACCATTTAGAAACAAAATCTTCATCAACAACTCCTGTATCACCCAACCCTTTTCCAGCCTCAGCAAGTCCATCAGTGGCTCCAGCAGATTACATGTCTCTTGCTGAGAAAGCACGTCTTGAGTACTTGAAAAAGAAAGCCACTGGCAACCTGCAGCCAGATGTTAAGAAAAAGGGACCAGTGGAAATTACTCCAAATAAGAAGTCAGGTCAACATGATCTGCCAGTATCACCCATATCATCAACAGATACATCACATACGTCTTCATCCAGACTCAGCAGTTCAGCTCCTAAAGAAGTGATGCCTACTGAGCTGAGAGGAAGCAGGAAGGGACAGGTTTCAGTCCAGGAAAGGATTACCAGTTTAGAGTCAGATCTGGCAGGTGATAGAGCAAGCGTTGATGGGGTAACAGAAGACCACTCACATACTGAGCTGTCTTTGGCTAATGGAACCATTAAAAAACTAAAGCCTAGCGCCAATCAAATAGCTCCACCTCCATCAGGTTTTTCATCAAAGATACCACCACCCTCCTCTGGATCTGGGAACAAGGATAAAAATTCTGCAAGTGTTAACCACACCAGGGGCAGTCATAATCTGACATCCAATGCTGCTTTACATAGTCAGGGCAAACCTGCAGTCATCACTTCGCCAGCTGCATCCCATGATGCTCTGTCCAGTGGCGCCAGAATAAGCGTCAGTGACATGATTGTGCCGCCCCCACCACCACCTCCTGACTTTAGCGACTCCACTCTGGGAGATCAGGATGCATTAATCCCCCCTCCACCAGAGTTTCTGGAAATTGACTCCAACGCAAATGAGAGCAAGGCTCTGGATAAAAACTTCAGACAGTTTGCCATGAAACCGGTCCCGAACTGGTCATGTGTCGATGTCCTTGACTGGCTTGACAGTCTGGGCTTGTCCAGGTACAGGATGGGTTTTGCCAAGGCTGGTGTTGATGGGACAAAGCTGGTGGTCATGGGCAGGAATGATTTCATAAACCTGGGAGTGAACCAGGCAGGAGATCGTATGAACTTGGAACAATCAGTTCAGAAGCTGGCCATCTCGACAAATTTATAATTTCTTTTACATCGATTGGCGGATGATTACAAAAGGTGATGGCTCATGCTGGCTGTCTCGACAGATTTATAATTTTTTTACTTTGATTGGCGATGATTACTAAAGGTGATGGCTCATGCTGGCTGTCTCGACTGATTTATAATTTCTTTTACTTCGATTGGCGGATGATACCTAAAGGTGATGGCTCATGCTGGCTGTGTTAGCATGTACATTTATACTTCAGAAACATTTCTAGATCGGAGAAATAAACTTAGCTATTTCTCTTGTTGTTTAGACTATTGATAAATGACTTTCTTCTGTACTTTGTAACAAGGCAACAAAATGATTCATCCCATTTTTTTTTATCCTAGAAGCAGCAGTGAAATAAAACAAGACAGGGAAAGAGAAAAAAAGAAAATATTGAACTAATGTAGGTAGGAAACTGTTTTAGAGAGTGAAACAGAAATTTGACTCTTCTGATTGTCAGATAAGTAGCATTCCCCCCTCAGACAAAGCGTTTCAGGCCGTTAAATGTATCTCATTCTACGGGAGGTGAGCCAGTATAGTAGTGTATCTTTGTAAACTTCAGTGTCTGTAGTCAGACCATGTTGGGCGGGGGGGGGGGGGTCCAGCTGGTGCATCACTCTGGGGGCTAGACAGTTTTCCTTATTTTAAGGGTGGGCCCAGTTGGCTTCAAGGGAGCCCATAGTGGATAAAAACAGATAACCAAGGGGGGGAGCTGTGGGTCAGATTACAAACTTTCTCTGAGAGCTCCTGCCTTAGAGGCAGGATCACATTTACAGTTTGTAATTTTACTTACCTGATTCCAAAGTGTGCAAGCTTGAATACCCATGGTTGTAGATTGTATGGTTAAACTAGCTTCATTGTTTCATTCTGGATCTTCAAGCAACCCACAATGATCCATTCCCCATCCAGCACAGAGCTTGTGCTTAAGCATCATCAGCTGCAAAGAACAACGCTATACGTATCAGAGAGATCAAAACAGTGGCAAGAACAACAAAATGAATGATCTAAAGCTGAGTAAGAATCTGTTCTCTTATTACTGAAGTTTAAATTTATTCTGACCTTTTCTTATCTCCCCTACCTCCTTATTCCTTCTTTCGGGTGCCGTTGTGCCTCATCTTCATATTTTGCATGAAGAAACTACATACAGTAAAATCTCATAATAACAGACTTCAAGGGGATTGGCAAACTAATCTGCTATATCCAAAGTCCAGAATAAAATAGGAGTGCAGACAGGACTTGCTGCCCTGGTCCCTTGCTACCAAGGCTCCACTATAAATGGGCTCCATTATAATGGGATTTTACTCTATACAATATTTGTTCACTTGTGGATTTCTAAAGCTAGCAATATGTCAAGGCTATGAGTTGCTCTGTGGACCAAGGGAGAAAAAAATGGATCCAGTGATGGGTCCTTCTCATTCCTCCAGCATGAATATATTAAAATATGGAGCCTAACTGAGAACTAAGGTGCATCATGGGAGCTTTAACTTAGCTGCCTGCACTGTGCATGTACAGGATCTGCATAAATATAAATACATTGAGTCTGTCTCCCTCTTTCTATCATCTCCATTTTGTTTATTATTTGTTTCTTTTGCAGGAACTCTTTGTGTTCTTGATTTTGTAAGAAACAGATGCTTAAGATAATTTTTTAAAAAGTATCCCTGTTCATATTTGGTGTCATTATGTTAACACTGTTTCAGATTTTATATTGGTAATTATCATTCCAGTAATGAGCTGTTCCATATACATACACATTCCAGCATGTGTTGCTGAAGATTATTTGTTACATTTTGAATTGTTTGTTACATTTTGAACTTCATTATGCACTTGTATGATCTGTATGCAGTAAGTATAACTTCTATATTTTATAACATTAATGCAACCTTGCTAGATATGCAGGAAGAAGTTCTCCTATACAGAGAATTAAATAATTACTCAGCTCTTTAGATCATCAGAGTAAGTTCCCCTACTTCTGAATCCACTTCAAAAATTCTTTGGCCTTTTTAAGCTTCTGAGAGGGAAATGGGTCTCCCAGGGTAATGGTTACCAGATGGATCTATACATGCCTGTTCGATTTGTTTTGTGTTTTGTTTTGTTTTTTTTTCCATTTTTTTTCCCTTATGTTAGTTGATTCATCATCTCCAACATGATATTCAATATCTAATGCTTAATTTTTAATTGAAAATTAAAAATAGTTCAGGCAGGCGTACAGTGAAATCCCTTCCTCAGAGTATATCTACACTAAAACGAAGAAATGTTAATTTATATTTGCTTACTGCAAACTCAGGGTATTGTATTATGTGTATGGAACTCTCATTTTTTAACGAATTCCATTTCTTTTTCTAACAAAGTAATGGCCAGTGTAATATACAGGGTGTCTGCAATGTCAAAAAGAAACCAAAAAATGTCTTTAAATTGCAAATGAAAATATAATTGCTCATTTTGTTGATATTGTTACAAGACTTAGTTTTGAGGTATCAGTGATGACATGAAGAAAAGTATCACAGGTGTCATTATCACTACTGACAACAGGATGTTAGAGTGAGCATAGAATGAAGCTGAATGCCATCTTGATGTATTTCATATGATAAATGAAGTCCATGCAGATGTTCACAAAATTATATTTTTAAAAAACCCATAAGGTTTGCGACATCTCATTATTTTACCCAAAAAAAAAATGCATATACATTATCTCTTCATTTGCATTTTAAATAAATATTTTAAACTGTATGGAGATTTTGTGGATACCCTGTATAGTCTGTATTCTCAGAGATTCATCATCTTTAACATCTAAAATGATGACTTTTTGTTTGAATGAAAAGTGATCTTGAGAACTGGTTTTTGTTTCTCCTGTTCTCATTATCTGTGGAATTGTTATTGCATAGAGCAAGAGATTAGTATCTTCCTTCCTTTGTCCTTTTCAGGAAGTCTGATTTTGAATCTTACTATGCAAAAGATGAAAAAAAAAGAGTATGACCTCATTCAGCTCATTAAAAAAAGGGGAATACAAAAGGTATCCTTTTGGTTGGACTTGAATGCAAGGACTTCTGCCTAGAAGGCAGGCAACCGTACAACTGTGACACTCAGATCCCTGTGATGTTATGAATCAACAGAGAATGAATTTTTAGAACATTTTTAAGAAAATATTTTCATGTATTAATTTTTTCATGAATTGTCCCATCTCATGACAAGAAACAGGATACTTTACCGAGAAAGACAAATTAGTTATGCAGTTTTCCCAGATTATCAGAGGAACGACAAATTCTGTCTTTGCCGATGACACTCTTAAGAGAGTGAGGCCCACAAATTTTTTCCCATCAGTCCTTTCTATCTCATCTTCCCTAATGAATAGTATCATAAATCCTATTCTAAGTTTATTGTACTTACAACATATCATTCCACAGCTTGAAGATAACGATGAGGTGGAGCCATTTTCTGATATTTTATTCTTTGTATGTGATAGAATGTTTGCCAAGTAATGCCTTCCAGAATTTCCAATTCTGCTCGTGGTTTATGCAACTCTGACAAAAGAACAAATATTTATTTTAAAAAAAAAAAAAAGGACATTTCGCCTTGACATTGCTTGCTCTCTATGTCACTATATGTTATATTGTTTGTGTCACAAGATTACCATTTGTTTTAAACAGATTGCTACCTTTTATTTATTTTAAACAAATTCGTTAAAACAGTGATCTCAAAAGAAGGTGATAGATGATAGAATGACCTCTAGATCTAGAAGCAGGTTAATCTCTGTAGATCAGAGTTTCTTAGTATTCTTTTTCTCATGCCCCTCTTTGTAATTAAACGCCCAAAATTAGTAGCAACTCGCTGAGTTTTTTGTTTTTTAATTGAGAAACTTGCTTTAGTCATGGGCTAGTGGAGGAAGTTTATGATATCCAACAGAGGGCCAAAGGGACACCACTGTCATTTATTTGTTTCCTAGAAAACTTGTGCTTCACCAAAGAAAAGTGTCAGATCTGATTAGAGAGATATGTATAAGAATGATGTGCATGAGCACTCACCTATGTCCAGCACCCAGTAATGTTAACTAAGTTTTTTTTAGTCGTAAAATACCTTTACATTGCTTGTAATGAATTACTGATTGCTTGTTTTTAATAGTGACTAGATATGTTTTGCTTTGTGTTTTTTTTTTTTTAATGTGCGTGTGTCAGTTACACAGTAGTCTCTGACTTTGATCACGATATATGAAATAGAATTTACTTCACCATTGTATAAGAGTATTTTTTTCTGGTACCTCCACACCAAAAAGGCCCTGGGGTCCATCCAGCCTCTTAAAAATAGCTACCAGAGAAATCTGGGAAGGTAAATGGAACCGGATGGGATACTGACCAGTCGCACTTTCATGGGCCGATGGTCTTGGAAATGTGGGCCTAACACTGTATCCACAATATGTCTTGCTTGGATCTGTGGATGGGCATGAACACTCGTGTTGTTGAAATAGCAGTTGATAACGCTAATGATTTTTGGTGATGGAGTTCTATAGATTTCTTTGTGTTTATTCATTTTGAATTGTCATTGCTTCTTAAATGCCGTTAGTTGTTTCTTATGCCTTGTTTTTATTTTTATTATTGTATGTTATACCTTATTTATTACTGCACTTGATTAATATTAAACAATGATAGCATTACAATTGTGTGATATGTTAAAGAAGGCCAGGTGTGTGTATAAAAAAAATTTATAAAAATGATTTTATATATGAAATATCAGGCACATTTATGTAATACAAACTTATGCGAGAGAAACAGTGAGAGAGAGAGAGAATAAATAATGTAGAAAGGGTTCATGAAGGAAATATAAAATTTAAAAAAAATATATTCTACCAGAGAATTACATAAAAAAACCCCTAGAAAATCTCATGACATAAAATTTTGTGGTTTGATCAAAATCTCATTACATAAAATTTTGTGGTTTGATCAAAACCTCATTACATAAAATGTTATGGTTTGATCAAAATCTTATTACATAAAATTTTGTTGTTTAATCAAAATATCATTACATTCTGTGATGTAATCACAGAGCTAAATTAAAAAGTTAGCAAACAGAAAATATACTTATCTTTCCATTACATTCTGTGATGTAATCACAGAGCTAAATTAAAAAGTTAGCAAACAGAAAATATACTTATCTTTCATAGAATATGCTCAGTATAAAAAATCACTTGAAATTCAGGTATAGACATGCAGATATTATGGTTCTGATACATATGTGGAACTGATAGTAAATCTGCATGAAACTGATTGTACAAATGCCATCTACATGTGATAAATGATGAATAGTAAAAAACTCCGAACATATTTTTATGGTAACATACGAACCACAGGAAAACCATAGTTAAGGAAAACTTTGACTCCAACTTTTCCGATCCCCAGGTTTATAAGTTTTCATTGTTTTTCCCCTTGTGCCAGATAGTGAAATTTACAAGTCTTTTTCAGCTGCTAGATTAAAAAATGAAAAAGAAAAATATAAGAGGATGACAATGGTATAGACTGGTGGACAACATAAAAAAAAAAGAAGAAAAATGGTCTAGATTGAGTTTGGTCAAGGTGCATTGTGAAAACAAAAGACAGAGAGAGTTGGAGGACACTGCAGCGAACCTTCTATGGGAAGAGGGCATAGGATAATGATTATGATGATGATAATGATGAAAGCCAAGGTGAATGTGCTGGAAGGATGGACTAGTTGACAAATTCAGAGACCAGAACTGACAAAAATCACGGCCCACTTTTTCATTGTACTTTTATAACAATCATGTGCTGCAGCAGCCAATGGGAGAAGAGGTTGACAAATGCTCCCTCACAGTGATGGAAAATGTAAAGCAGTTTTTCTCTTGAGTCAGGTTTAAAAATTCAAAGAAGTCTTCAGACCCACAAACCAAAAAGGCCCTAGGCTCCACCCAGCCTAAAAGAAAATAGGTACCAGAGAAATCTGAGAAGGTAAATGTGGCCCAGGCGTGATCACATTTTCATGTACCGAAGGTCTTGGAAATATGGGCCAACACTGTTTTCCTGATATGCCTTAATGGCATGGAAACAGAGATTTTACATTTTTTACCTTAAAACACATCCAATCTGGCATCTTCGAATTAACATCTTCAAGATTTTTGTGTACAGAACTCGACTTTTAAGTCACAGTGAGCTACCACAATACTTCATCATTGTTTACTCAGATTCCATGTCAGAGTATCTCACAAACAAATGGTTGATCTTGAGTTTTCAGCATCGCTACATAGATTCTCTTGTAGGAAGTTAAGGTCTGACCAGATCCTTTTGCTTGAGTTGGTTTATCTAGAGGACATGTGCTGTCTGTCTCCTTGCTGCAGACACATGCCTTTTAAGCCAGATTTCAGATTTTGCCTCAGTATGTTGTCCTATTCTCAGTTTGAAGCTCACAACTTGGTTGCGTCTTGAGAATTTATAATTGCTGTCATCTGTTTTTCACCTGTGGATGTTGTTTTATCAATTTTTCTTTATACATTATACATAAAAAATTATACATATACTTTATACATAATATTTCAGGTTGTTTTTTTATCTCTCTCTCACTCTCGCGCACACAAACACATGTATGCAGACATTTCTACGTCCTAGTTTTTACATGCTGTAGGGGTGTGAAGTGTTCGAGCCTTCACATTTCTAGGCCACTACAACAGTTTAGGTAGGGATGCCAAAACCTGTCCTCACTGCCTTTGTTTTCTTAGAGAAGTCCCAGATTCCTGTTTCTCAAGGCTGAGTGAACTTTGCTTCCGGTTGGTCTGAAAAATTCCACATACACATTAATATAATTTTTTCATGTAATTTTCATATTTAAATTGAACTATTTATAGAGTGCCTTGACAAAGGTATAAAGTTTAGTTTTAATTTTTTTTTTTAATGTTCAGATCAATCATTTCAAAAATGAGAGTTCTTTGTGATATACAGAGACGCCTCAGGAAAAAGTACATGCACTTTGGTGAATAACTTGCAAAGAGTTAAAACTAACATTTTCTCCACGTATATTTTAAGTGATGAAGTGTCTCAGTGTTTCTATAGAGCAACTGTCACTTCAAATGTTAATGGAGAAAATTATACTTCTGCTAATGCATCAGTGAACTTTTTTATGTATATTTTTTTAAGGGACACTTTGTATAATGAGGCAGGAAGAGAAGTTAGAAGACGTACTGTTAAATTGTCTGTACCCTTGCCGGAGGAAGACGTTCTGTTAAATTGTCTGTACCCTTGCCGGAGGAAGACGTACTGTTAAATTATCTGTACCCTAGCCGGAGGAAGACGTACTGTTAAATTGTCTGTACCCTTGCTGGTGTTCCCTCATATACATACATACTTGTATATTTCGTCAATCACTATATTAAAAACTGTCTTTCAAACATTAATTAAAATAATTTTTAATCACTTTCATTGTTTATTTTCTCATTGTTTAATGTTTTGCAGAATCTGCAGCTTGACACATAACATAGTTTAGATTAGAGACGTACTCAGTATTTTTATTTAAATTTGTACTTGACAGAATAATGACAAAACTGAAATGTTCATATTTGAGTAGGAGAAACTGAAATACTTAAGCACTTTTTTTATGTTTGTTTGTTTGGTACGTACTTAATTATTTATAATATATTGCTGGTTTGGAAATGTTTGAAAGAAATGAATATTTTTGTTGTTGTTAAATTGTAGTTATTACATAATTAATATTAATACTATCCCAGCATATTTTTATAGCAGCCCAAGGCTATATAAGAAATAAATCTGTCTGTCCGTCCATCCATCCGTCCATCCATCTATCTGTCCATCTGTTGATCTATCCATCCATCTGTCCGTCCATTCATCTATCTGTCCATCTGCTGATCCATCCATCTATCTGTCCGTCCATCCATCCATCCATCCATCTGTCCATCCATCAATCCATCCATCTATCTGTCCGTCCGTCGATCCATCCATCCATCTGTCCGTCCGTCCATCCATCCATCCATCCATCCATTCATCTATCTGTCTGTCCGTCGATCCATCCATCTTTCTGTTTGTCAGTCAGTCCATCCATCCGTTCATCTATCTGTCCATCCGTCGATCCATCCATCCATCTATCTGTCCGTCCATCAATCCATCCATCCATCCATTCATCTATCCACCTGTGCCATATTGACAGGTATCGGCACTCATGGTTTTCCACAATTTTCTATTCCAGGTGTTAATTATGGACTGGTGTTCTTTCTCCGTACCACCTTATCATCTTCTCTCTTTGTACAAGCATGATTATGCAAGGGAAGAACAGCGGTAGTTTCCCTTTCTTTTCTGCTGGGTTGTGTACGGTTTTCTCCGACAACCCTTGGCTCAAAAGCCTTCCAGCAGGATAATGGAGGAGGGGTTAATGCACCACTTTTCTTGTGGATGGCCCTGTCACAGAGCTTTTGAGGTATGTTAAGGGTTAAGTGCCCCCATGCAGCTAACCCACCACACTCTCTAGCATCACCACCTGGCCCACGACTGCTTATTCAATCTATTTGCAGTTAAACTCTATACCCAGAAGCCATTCTGCCATCTGACACCCATGCTTTTTATTGGGGATATGGTGTTAGGCCCATATTTCCAAGATCATAAATCAGCTTGGCCAGCTCACTGGACACAAAATATACTAACATTCTAAAATCAACAGACAAGACACAAAATATACTAACATTCTAAAATCAACAGACAAGACACAAAATATACTAACATTCTAAAATCAACAGACAAGACACAAAATATACTAACATTCTAAAATCAATAGACAAGACACAAAATATACTAACATTCTAAAATCAATAGACAAGACACAAAATATACTAACATTCTAAAATCAATAGACAAGACATAAAATATACTAACATTATAAAATCAATAGACAAGACACAAAATATACTAACATTCTAAAATCAATAGACAAGACACAAAATATACTAATACATTCTAAAACATAAAATATGTCCGTAAAATAAAAAAAAGGTGAACTAACTAAACGAAAACAAAAACATCGAGTTTGATTGGCTGATTTATTTCAGGTTCATGAGACCATCTCTTCTGTTTTAAACTGTTTATACAAAACTTTACTCCAAGCATCTTATGAACTCAAAAAACATCGTGATCATTCAGATAAAACATTTTACTTGTTATACAACTGGGGTAAAACACAAAACTTACAGAAAGTTTACAATCAATGATTGTCTCGTAATGGTAATTATGAATGAAATATTTCTTAATATACATTTTGCTCTCTCCTACAGTTATTTCAGAAATAACACAAACCAACACACACATACTCTATTTCTCTGGTACAGTGCTGTTACTAACACATACTCTCTCTATCTCTCTGGTACAGTGCTGTTACCAACACACTCTCTCTATCTCTCTGGTACAGTGCTGTTACCAGCACACTCTCTCTCTCTCTCTGGTACAGTGCTGTTACCAACACATACTCTCTGTCTCTCTGGTACAGTGCTGTTAACAACACACATATACTCTCTCTATCTCTCTGGTACAGTGCTGTTAACAACACACACATACTCTCTCTACCTCTCTGGTACAGTGCTATTACCCAGACAAGAATGTGAATCAGATTTAGTCCCAACACTCTAATGGTCTGTAGTGATGTAGTTAGTACTCTTGTTTCTCATGGCAAAGGTTGATCATTTGAATTGGATCTGAGGTGCCCCAGCCACACAACTGTAGAAACAGGTACCTGGCTCCTTCATCTGGAGAGGGAGAGGGAAAGGCACATGCTGACTACATCATCATGTGACAGATCAAGGTCACCTCCACTACATACCTCAGAGTACAGATAAGCAAACTTAACTATGGACGCAACCAGGAGATACGTTAATTTCTATATTTTCCTTGACCTGTCAGCATGTGCGTGGACAATGTGGTCAGCATTATACCTAGCTACCCTTCTTTCCCTAGCTCTGGAAGATTTTGCAGCTGAGTACTGGGGACATCTCTAGCTGGATTCAAACCAAAATATCTTCCCTATAGCAAGACAAGACTACTTTCACTTAATGTGGTTAAATAAAGAATCTGTGGAGAGGAGCAGACAGAACCACAAAAATAAGATTTTTAAGGGCATGCATCTTTCCCATCGCAACATATGCCTGTGAGACCTGGACACTTAACAAAACAGCTGAGAAACACATAAATGCCTTTGAATGTAAATGCTACAGAAGAGTTCTCCAAATATCGTGGACACAAAAAAGAACAAATATATCTATACTGCAAGAGCTTAATATTGAAGAAGGCTGGCTAGTAAAGAGGATTAAAGAGAGAAAACTTAAATATTTTGGACACATTAAACGTCATGATAATTTAGAGAAGGATACATAATGGGAAAAAAAGAGGAAAACCAAAACGAAGATGGCTGCAAGACATCGTTGACGATCTGCAAATGGATGCAGCAGCAGCTGGCCATCTTGCTCACAACCAAGAGACCTACAGGAGTGCTGTTTGGGAGGCAAAGTTCCGCAGGGGACATGCAAAGGAGTGAATGAATGGTTAAATGTTCTTCCTGCATAAAGGCCTACAACAATGAACCATGACCGAGTTTCACAGTGTGGTCTCATAGCATCTGTATTATCTCTCTTCTTATCTGACCCAATTTCTTTCATCAATGACTCACTATTATCCACAGAGTCACTCTCTACATGACACAATCACTTTCCACATGACACAATCACTTTCCATGTGGCACAAAGAAATCTTAAAGCATGTACCAAAAATTATGAACAATAAGACACAGCTCCAACATCCATAACAAGTCAAATAAATGATAAAACAAACTCAAACAGCCATACCATAATAACCAAAGTAACAACCCAAGCAACAGAAAAACAAATGTCAGACCAAGACAACAAAATAACAGCAGATATACTTGGATAATAATAGCCACAAGGCAACAGACTACCATGGTAACATAACAACATCCATAACAAGAGAATACAAAGCAATACAGCAATAGCCATAATAAAATAACAATAAAAAATATCCATAACAAGACAACAGAATATCAAGGCAACATAACCACAACAAGACAACAGAATACCACAGCAATATAACAACAGTCATAACAAGACAACAGAATACCAAAGGCAACATAACACCAGTCATAACAAGACAACAGAATACCAAAGGCAATATAAACAACAGCCATAACCAGACAAAAAAAATACTAAGGCAACACAACAACAACCATAACAAGACAACAGGACAACAAATGCCCTAATATTAAAAAGCAAAACAGAATACCATACCAAGACAACATTAATAAGCTGCCATATCAATATTCTATTTATATAATATCATAAGGACAGAATATCTCCAGCAAGGAGTAACAATTACTTGCATTATTTAATATTCATTAATATTTATAAAATGCAATAAGCAACATTAGCAAATCAATTTAAATATGCACTAAGAAAAGATTAAATATAAAAGTCGACCATCAAATAAAATAATAACGGACGTGGCAAAGTGGTTATTGCACTAGTCTCTTGTGGCAAAGGTTGGGGGTTCGAATCCAGCCACAGGTGCCCCCAGTCACCCAGCTGTAGAAATGGGTACCCGACTTCTAGAGTTGGGGGAAGGAAAGGTGGCCAGGCGTGATACTGACCATATCGCCCTCTAGTGTGCTGATAGGTCAAGGAAAATATGAGCACTAACACCATACCTCCTATGTGCCTCTAAGGCAAGACAGGGTTACCTTTACCTTTTTCAAATATAACAAATTATACTTACATCTTACATCCTTCCCGTGCCATTAAACATCACATTGGGCTCGCATAGTTGTTTGCCAAGTTTTCCTGTTCTCTGCGAGTCTTTCAACTTCATCAAGGGATGTTATGCCCACTAAAATGGCTTCTCTTAACAATGTCCTCTTTAGAGTGTCACGTGGTCGACCTCTTTTTCTTTGGCCTGTTGTGGTCCACTTGACAGCTTGTTTTGGTATTCTCTGATTTTTTCTTCTCATCACATGGCCCACATATGTCCGTCTTCTTTTTCTGATGACCCGTGAGACAGGCTGTTGTTTGCTCATCTGTTTTATCTCTGCGTTGTTCTTGAATTTGTCCTACTTTATACCAAGTATTTTTCTTAGGCATTTGTTTCCAAAAGAGTCTAATTTCTTGTCTATTTCTTTAGTTGATTCCAGCTTTCACATCCATAAATGAGGGTGGATATCACATTTGAATTGAATAATCTTAACTTGATTTTTGTACTTATAACTTTTGAATTCCATTTGTTCTAAAGATTTTTGAAAGACAATGCTGCTTTTGCAATTCGAATTCTAACTTCCTTTCTGGTGTCACCATCCTGGTCTATGTAGCTGCCAAGGTATGCAAATTGGTTTGGTTCATCAACTACTGTTCCTTCTACACATATTTTTCCTTCTTGATTAATGAGAAGTTTCATTATTTTTGTTTTTTGTCTTTTATCAAGACCTATTTTGCTAGCCAAGGAAGACAGGGAATCTGTTTTTTCCTGCATCGATTTCTCATTGTCACTGATAAGAATTATGTCATATGCAAAATCAAGATCTTCTATTTGGGTCCCATGTACCCAATCAATGCCGGTTTTACCTGTACAGTATCTTTTCATTATAAAATCTATGGCAATTCCAAAAAGCAAGGGAGATAATATACATCCTTGTTTCACGCCTGTTTCAGTCTAAAACCATTCGCACACTCCTTCTTCTGTCTTGACTGCACAAACATATCCGTTGTAGAGATCTCTAAGGATGTTGACAATTTTAGATGGTAATCCATTCATTCATTCATTCCTTTGCATGTCCCTTGCGGAACTTTGCCTCCCAAACAGCACTCCTGTAGGCCTCTCGGTTGTGAGCAAGATGGCCTGCTGCTGCTGCATCCATTTCCAGATCATCAACGATGTCTTGCAGCCATCTTCGTTTCGGTCTTCCTCTTTTTCTTTTTCCCATTATGTATCCTTCCAATACGGTCTTCTCTAAATTATCATGACGTTTAATGTGGCCAAAATATTTCAGTTTTCTCTCTTTAATCCTCTTTACTAGCCAGCCTTCTTCAATATTAAGCTCTTGTAATATAGATATATTTGTTCTTTTTTGTGTCCACGATATTTGGAGAACTCTTCTATAGCATTTACATTCAAAGGCATTTATGTGCTTCTCAGCTGTTTTGTTAAGTGTCCAGGTCTCACAGGCATATGTTGCGATGGGAAAGATGCATGCCCTTAAAAATCTTATTTTTGTGGTTCTGTCTGCTCCTCTCCACAGATTCTTTATTTGTTTTACTTTCTGAAGAGCAATAGATGTCCTCCTTTTAATTTCCCGCATTGTATCTCCATTATTAGTTAGTAGTGATCCAAGATATTCAAAACTCCCCACTTCTTCCAGTTTTTCCTCACTGATACATATTTCAGTTGCCTTGTTTGTTTTGTCAGTTGTCATCACTTTAGTTTTCTTTGCATTAAGATAGAGGTTCTGCTCTTCGCTGTTCTTGCGGACTGACATAATTAGTTTTTCCATTCCTTCTTGTGTTGTGGACAGCAATACTGTGTCATCAGCATATCTAATCTCTGGTATTTCATAACCTCCAACTGTTATGGCATCGTAATATTCTTTGTCTACATCTTCTCTAACATTCCTCATTATATTTTCAGTATACAAGTTAAATAAGTAGGGTGACAATATGCACCCCTGACGGACCCCTTGTTTTATGTCAAACCAAGTTGTTGTTTCACCATTTATTCTTACTGCTGCTTGTTGGTCTAAATACAGCAGTGATGTTAATTGTATCAAATGTGTTGGAAATCCCATTTTTTCCATTATTTCCCAAAGTTTCTGGTGTTGTACACAATCAAATGCCTTTGAGTAGTCTATAAAGGATAAATATAGATTCACATTAAACTCCCTGCATTTCTCTATTATTAATCTTAGATTGAATATATGATCTCTTGATCCTTTTCCTTGCCTGAAGCCAGCTTGGACCATATTGACTTCTTCTTCTATTTTCTTTCGAAGTCTACCCATTATGATTTTTAACAGAATTTTACTGGCATGACTAATCAGGGCAACAGTTCTGTAGTTGGTGCATAATTTCAGGTTACCCTTTTTTGGCAGTGGTATGAATACAGTTCTTTTCCATTCTTTTGGCCAAATACCTGAATGCCATATCTTTTTACATAGTGCATGATAGATTGTTGCACACTCCTTTCCTCCTGCTTTAATAAATTCAGCGGTTATCTCATCACATCCTGGTGATTTACCATTTTTCAGACTCTTTATTGCCCATAAAACTTCTTCCATTGTCGGCTCGGGTTCTTTCTCCTCCAATAATAATTCACACTGTTGAATTCTGCTTCCACAGTCGGTTGTTTCATACATTCTTTTGCAATATTCCTTCCATCTTTCCAGAATTTCCTCTGTCCCTGTCAGGGTATTCCCCATCTCATTACAAATTACATTTAGCTTAGGTGTGACATTTCTCGTCAATGTCTTCATTTCTTTAAACATTTCACTATCTCTTCCACACCTCTGATGTTCTTCTATTCTTTCACAACAATCTTGTATGTATTGTTTTTTGTCTTTTCTTATGTTTCTTCGTACTTCTTTTGTTAAAGTTTTATATTTATCTTTGTTGTTGTTTGTCACTCTCCATTGCGTCTTCATTTCTCTACATTGTTTTATCAGTTCTAGTGTACCTGCTGTGATCCATCTAATCTTTTGTGTTTTCTTTACTGGAACCATGTCTTTAGCTGTTGTTACTAAGATATCTTTGGCCTGCATAGCCAATTCATCTGATTCATCATTTTGGGAATCTGCGAACATCGATGGAAAGGATCAGGACACTTTAAGAGCGAGAATGATAATATATTTATATATTCTGGCGGAGAAGTAGGAGGAAAGAATGGAGTGGCTTTTTATTTGGACAAATCAACATCAAAAGCATTACTAGGCTACAATCCAGTAAGTGATAGAATCCTAACAATCAGACTTAAGGGCATTCCTAGAAATGTAACAGTCATCCAGGTATATGCACCTACATCAGCAGCAGAAGAAGATGAAGTAGAACATTTTTATAACACACTGCAGACGACAATGGACCAGGTACGGAAAAATGATATTGTATTTATAATGGGTGATTTTAATGCAAAAATTGGTACAGAAAGAGCAGAAGATGAAGGACAAGTTGTAGGGAAATTTAGCATAGGACACAGAAATGAGGCAGGTGACAATCTAATGGCGTTTTGTATGGAAAATGAGCTAATGATCGCTAACACACTTTTTAAACAACATCCAAGAAGACTTTACACATGGACATCACCTGATGGGAAAACCAGGAATCAAATAGATTACATTTTAGTGCAGAGAAGGTGGAGGTCAAGCATAACATCAGCAAAAACTTTACCAAGTGCTTATTGTGACACGGACCATGAGTTATTAATAGCAGACATGAAGATAAAGATAAAAAAGATAGTTATGGGATCAAGACCACTCCGCTTTGACCTTACAAATATACCAGAACAATACGGTATAGAAGTGAAGAACCGTTTCGAAATCCTGATGGCTGTACAGGAAGAGATGACACCAGATGAATTGGTAATCCATACAGTCTTAAAATTCTCCACAATGAATCTCTGTGTACGCTATCAAATGCCTTTTAAAAGTCTATGAAGTTCAGGATTAATAGTTTCTGCTTTTCAATATGTTCTTCAAGTATTATTCTTAAAGTAAAGATCTGGTCGAGGCAGCTTCTCCCTTTTCGAAATCCTGCCTGTTCTTCTCTCAACGCTATATCCACTACATCCTTAATTCTATTCAGAATCACTTTACAAAACACCTTTGACACAACTGATAGTAAGGTTACACCCCTCCAGTATTGCAGTCACTGAGGTTGCCTTTTTGGGGTATTTTAACAATGATTCTCTTTTTCCATTTAGAAGGGACTTCTTCTTCTTATAATTTCATGGAGTGGACCTAAAAAAGCAGTCCAATTTTACAGACCCATACAATTTTGAAAGGAGAAAAAAAAAAATTCTGCAAAATTAACTAAACTAAAAAAACACATTTCTACTAAATAACGGATGTGAATATGGACGAAAAGACAGTTACAGAAACTAATTGTAACAAATGTAACAGATTATATTGTCACTTCTCAAGCAGTCATTTCTGTATGGCTAAAGTGAAACAACTACACTGTGCTTAACAGATCTCAGTGGGTGGAAGGTGACCGATATCAGAGATGTGAAACAGAGGGAAATCATGGCTGAGCAAAGCTCTATCTATATCTTTGTGTGGTCTCAGAAGCAGGCTGCTGTGCCACTTAACCATGGCTGAAGCACAGATACAGGCATATTCCTCACATCAAGGGAGCTTACCAGGATGTTTTCACAAAGTTATGAAATCTCCTTTTTTCAAGAAGATAAGAAATTCCTTATCCAAAATGACACCTCTGTTACCAGATATCAGCCACCATGGAGTCACGGGCAATGAGAGAGCGGACAAGCTGGCAGGCATGACATCAAATCAGAGCACCCTACAAATGGATGAGGAGGAGATTGCAAGAGCCACCCTGAACAGGCTGCGTGTGAGGACAAACGAACGAGGAGGATGAAATCAGGTTCAATGACAACAATCACATCAGGAGTATGATTGAAGCGGGCGAGGAGAGGGGAAGTGGACGTTTTTCTGAATGAAGTGGTTTAGAACGGACTACCCACAACCAGTGTGTGACTGGCTCCATCAGCGGGCGCACACTTCAGCGGGTGTTGGAACGGAAGGCGGAGCACATACGGGAGGGTCCGGAAAGCAGGGATACCAGTCTCTGGTCAGTGATTACACCACAGTGGTTGCCAAGAATTCATATTAATTATCACAGCCCAGTCATGCATCAATAACAATAATACTTCAAATTCAATACTGCTTTTTGTTTTTTAAAAACATGTCTATTGGGTACCCACAATCCTGAATAATTTGCTCTGTAATGCATTCTTTCAGTGTTGCTAATAATGTTGGCTTAACAGAATCTTTGCAAAACTTCTTCTGGCTAGCACTGGCCTATAATTGCAGACAGGGTGTCCCAAGAAAACCTGTACACATTCTGAATGTATATAACATTTGGTATTACATTTATATACATTTCAAAGTGTGAACATGATTTTGTTTCTTTTTTTTTTCCCCTCTGAAAGGCTCTTTGTTTTTTTTTTGCCCTTTACAACATTCCAAAATTCATTTTTCTTTTCCCATTTTTTTTTTTTTTTTGATACATCTTGCCAAGCAGTTCTGCTTCTTTAACTTCTTTGGCGAGTGAGAGAGAAAAGCAAATATTCATTGCAAAGGAATCACATGGTTATAGAGACAATGAATCAATCAGAACCAGCCATGCTCTCCCCCAGTACATCATCATCATGTTTCTGATAACAAAGTGCTATGCTGTTTTGTGTCTAGTCAATGACAGAGAAGCTCAGTGTGGTCCCAGACGATGGTGGTGAAAGTCTGTAAAAATGTACTGCTTTTTTAGGTCCACCCCAGGAAATAATGCAACCCAGTGCAGCCCACTTCTCCCTGAAACTCGATGCCTAAATTACAAATGAGCTGCAAAGAACTCGAGTCACAGACCCAACAAGTCAGACAAACAACCAGAAATCCAGAAATTTCATCGACGCTGGCAACATTAGATTTAAAACTACTAATTCCAAACTCATATCATGAACTATCAGCTTATTCTTATATCATGAACTATAAGCTCCTTCTTATATCATGAACTATCAGCTTATTCTTATATCATGAACTACAAGCTTATTCTTATATCATGAACTACAAGCTTATTCTTATATCATGAACTATAAGCTTATTCTTATATCATGAAATATCAGCTTATTCTTATATCATGAACTATAAGCTTATTCTTATCATGATTTATAAGCTTATTCTTATATCACAAACTAGAAGCTTATTCTTGTATCATGATTTATAAGCTTATTCTTGTATCATGAACCATAAGCTTATTCTTATATCATGAACTATAAGCTTATTCTTATATCATGAACTATAAGCTTACTCTTATATCACAAACTATAAGCTTATTCTTACAGCACGACTTACAAGCTTATTCTTATATCATGAACCATAAGCTTACTGCAAGAAGCTCATGAAAGAAGCAGAAGTAGGAAACGACCACAACCTTCCAGCAGATAAAATAAGACTAAAACAAAGGAAAGCTAAAACCCAAAGAGTCCAGAAGAGCACACTTAAATCACGACCTACAAGCCTGTCTCTAACAGAACAAGCACAGCATATACGACTACCAGCTACTGAATCTCCTGTATCATCGCCAATGGTAACTGAAGATCTAAGAACTTTATACTACATCTCATCACTAATATAAAATGGAATGTATAGTTTTCCCTCTAACTTCTCCATGACCTATGAGAAAAAGATATTAAATTATAAAATGTCTGAAAATATTAGTAAATATTTAAACAATAGAGCCATCTCAAAAAACGAACTAATGATTTTTCCAGCGAACATCAAGACCATCATCCTAGACAAACGATGATCTTAAATTCACCAACACGATATTCACTCTGTACTGCCAGTCCACAAAGAAGGAACAGCACTGTCTTAAATCTAGCTCATGGTAATACAAAGCCACTGTCAAGACGTCGACAAAATCGTGTCTTTCTCTTTATCGCCATTCTCCACTGTATCACCTGGCTTGTCTTTGGACTTTGTCGGAACAGGATCTAGCTTAAAGTTCTGTGGAATGATTGAAACAATTTGGTTCTGTGAAGCCATCAATAAATTTGTTTCTGCGACTAAAATTTCTAGTTCTGTCAAAAAATGGTGTGAGAAGGAAATTAAAAAACTTGATTTTTTATTTCAATTAGCTACTATTTTTCTTAACAAACTATCATCATTCCCCAAGAATACCTACAATCTTTGAATATTAAAAAAAAAAAAAAAACACTGCTCAAGTGATTACTACAACTGAAAATCTTGTGACAAGTTTTCTTTTTCTTCTGACATCTGCTCACTACAACCAGCACTTCTCGTAAGCTTTATTCTGGGCACAGAAGCATCTTGTGGGTGTGATCTATGATTTTTGATCCAGCAATAAAACTGTGAATGTAATCTATTTCTTCTTCCGAGTATTAGCTGGTCATGTTATGTCAGCAACCCCATCGCCCTGACGAAATCTGCCGCCTTCTCCAGACTTGGGTGGGAGAGTCCCGCAGCTTTTCATTCACTTCTTCTCCCTCGGTCTAGATCTGTGCTTGGATGTTTGAGTAGGTTGGTCAGGTCCGCACATGTAGGCTGGTGTTTGGACACTAAAGCCGCAGGGGCATTAATTTGTGTGTGACATTTTAAGACAACAGAAGTGGCTCAGAAGTCTGCAGTGTCCTGTTAGATGGAAAATTGTATTTTGCTGGTATCTCCGTAGTTGATGAATGGGATCTTGTTTTGTTTCTATTTTCATTTTTGTTTTCCAGTTGGTGTTTAGTTTATTGTGGATGATGGTTTTTGCCTCTTGGTATATTACTGGGTGATTGACTTGCTCCATTGATATGATCTATGATTAAGCTACAACAACACCTGCCATCTGGTGTGACATAAGATTCTACTACAATATTCTGGAGTTCTACAATACCACATGTATGTGACGTGACACACAAACCTCTAACTCTTTCATAATTTCATCCATAAAGTCAGTGGAGTTATGCTTATATGCCAATGCTGCTCTGATCGCATCCCTAAACAACTGAGGAATTGAAGCAAAACTGAATTTTATCATTTTCAACTGAGGAATTTAATAAAAAGTGAGTTTTATCATGCGTGACTGAGGAATTTAATAAAAAGTGAGTTTTATCATGCGTGACTGAGGAATTTAATAAAAAGTGAGTTTTATCATCTGTGACTGAGAAATTTAATAAAGTGAGTTTTATCATTTATGACTGATGAATTTAATAAAAAGTGAGTTTTACTGTTTGTGACAACAAAAAACAGTACTAACTACAAAAAAAAAAATGAAGAACAAAAGCAAAACACAACAAACTTTCTCATGAACATAAAAGAATTGGACTTTACCTGCCAGATGGCATTAACAGCTACTCACCCGGACCACATTAGTTCCGTCAGCTGCTGACACGAAGTAGAAGGGCATGCCGTGTTTTTTTGCAAAAGCAAAAGACTTTTTCGTCACGTCCATATTCTCTGGAACAAATTTTTAACACAATTAAAATATGTAATGTTTGGAGCTATTTTTAACTTGATTAAAATAAGTAATTCAGAGCTAATTTTTAACTTAATTAAAATATGTAATATTCGGAGTTAAATTTTAATTTAATTAAAATCATTTCTTTGGCAACCTAATATGTGGGTATCAAGGACACAACAACTACTTCCTCAGAAATATCCCCACAGTCTCTAAGACACCATCAACTTTCAGAAACTAAAAGTTTCAAAGCAGTTAATGAAACAAATTATCTGCTTCACTGAATTCAAACTTTTGACTTACCATCAATTTTATTTGCTGCACACAGACAGGGTATTTCTGGCCTGTACTGTCTCAAATCCTTCAGCCACTCTGGCAAGTTTTTGTAAGTTACTTTACGACTACAGTCAAAAACCTGGTAAACCCATTCATTAAAAAAGTAAAAAAAATTGACAAATATTTTCATAAAAGGCCAGTTTAAAACAAAGCAAGAAATTTCATAATCCAAGTTACAAACTTTATGGTAACAAAATGATTTTCTAGTTATTTGTCTAAAACTTCAACTTAACTTCTAGTTATTTGTCTAAAACTTCAATTTAACTTCTAGTTATTTGTCTAAAACTTTAACTTAACATCACATTTTTTTGTTGTGATAATGTTATAAAAAAAAAATTTGGAAATCTCCCATTCTCCATACGAACTTCAAGATCAGAATCTATAAATCCAATGTAGGTTCCACTCCACTCTGTTAAGTGCAACTGAAACATGAAGAACCGGTCAGAGAATTGAAAGCAGACTGAGAGGATTTGAAGGAAAATGCCCTAGGACAATTCTAAGAACACACTTGGAAGAACACGTGAAATAACCAAAAGAACAGGCATCGAGAACACCACTAACGAGGTCAAAAGACGAAGGTGGAAATGGTTGGGCCACATACTATGAATGGAAAAAAAAAATACAGGAGTGCCCTGTCTTGGACACCTAAAGGCAGGCCATTATGGACATGGAGACACACAATACAGGAAGAACTAGATGAAGTGAGAGAGACATGGTTTGAGGCACCATGACTTACTCAAGACAGGATTGGCTGGAGAACCTTTGCTAATGCCTTATACTCCATGAGGAGTACAGAGGACTGATGATGATGAAAAAAAACAAATAGCAGAAAGTGTGAGAGTAAGATGAGAATGATTAAATGAAAAACATACAACATCCAATATTTCGGCGTGAGCCTTTCTCAAGGATTACATACACAAACACAGCAACATACAACTAAAAGAACATGAAACTGAAAAACTTAGCTTTGTGGCATCCTTCTAGACAGAAAACACTCAAATGCAGAGTTTTTTCTTTCTATGAGGATGCCCATTCTGAAATATTGGATGTTGTATGTTTTTCACTTAATCATTCTCATCTTACTCTCATACTTTCTGCTATTTGTTTTTTTCCTCACTCCCTCTGCCGCCATGTAAAACTGTACCTTACACCTCTAATTACCTTTATGTCATAGTTTTACACCCTCAATTAACCAAAGAGACTCCATCATAGTTTTACACCCTCAATTAACCAAAGAGACTCCGTCATAGTTTTACACCCTCAATTAACCAAAGAGACTCTGTCATAGTTTTACACTCTCAATTAACCAATGAGACTTTGTCATAGTTTTACACTCTCAATTAACCAAAGAGACTGTTATGCCAACTACCAACTACTGCTGTCTCAGCAACCCATACTCTTGTGACTTTACACTGTTTCTCACCTACTGAAACTGTCTTGCCATCTATCTGCTCTCTGTGGTTGAATAACGTCAGGGCATATGTGGACAATTGCTGAGGTTTGCTTGATTCTAGTTAGGAAAATGTTTGTTCCAAAATAATGGCACATATCAAGCAGTGCTTTTGAGGCTAATAAACCTTCATACCGCATCAAAATTTCTCAGCTTTAAAACAAACATACAAAAAAAAAAACCATGGAGACTGTACATAATATTCATCCATAAACATCTGAAAAAAATTTAGCAATAGGAGGCATGTGTCCTACAGTTCATCATCATCTTGTGTCACATCATCCCCAAGAAGGTTTGGCTGGATCTGCAAATTTACTCTGTATTTTGCCATGAAGATGCATCAGATCATATGTTGTTGTTTGTTTCCCCACTTTTGATGATGTTTCCTACTCTTGATGTTGTCTGCCACTCATGATATCTGCCATGCCTGATGTTGTTTAGTACTGTTTACTGTTCACCACTCTTGATGCTGTTTGCCATTCTTGATGCTGTTTTTCATTACTGCTGTTTACCACTCTTGATGCTGTTTGCCATTCCTGTTGTTTACCATTCTTGATGCTGTTTTTCATTCCTGTTGTTTACCACTCTTGATTTTATTTCCAGCTCTAATTGTTGTTTACCACTCTTGATGTTGTTTACCACTCCCAACATTGTTTACCACTGTTATCTCCTTTTTTATTTTTCCTTTAACTTTTTATCTTAACTTTAGCTTGTGTATAATTCCAAACCAGCATATTTCCAATATGACTGAAATATTTTAACTATCTGGTTCTTATTTATTTTTTTTTTGGTATCATTATTTCTCTTTTCAAACAGAGAAACTGTTTTAGAATTTCTCTGCCTTACCTCTTGTTTATGAAATACTCCCCCATTCTATAGTGTATAACAAATTCCAAAGGCTTCAATCTGTTTTGTTTAATTCCGTGTTAGAGGGACAAACTTACAGCAATAAAAAAGGAGAAAAAAAGTTTTGGGTACTTCTGTATACATATGTGGTTGACTGTTCAAGAACGTGTGTTTTTACCTGATGTGTGTACAGTGTGCCTCTCCTTGCACTTGGATATTCTCATATGTTTTGAAGCCGAATATCCATTTTTAATATCACCCAGGATTGGAAGTTATCTGCACCTGCCTGATACTTCTGGACGGGACTCTTGAATTTTGTGGTCAATTAAAAGCAGAAGTTATAAAAGAACTCCCCATAGAGGCATAGCTTGATCTGTCTTGTTGCTTATTGTGTCCATGCTCAGAAGCATATTTTATCACTAGCTGGGCTTCAGGACCCAGATGTCAAAGCTGGAAGGAGTTCAAAATGAGGTCATGAGGGCATTCCTGGGATTGCACCAAGTGGATTGTGACCATGAGGTACTTACTTGGGCTACCCTGTAATCAGAGCACAACATAAGCATGTGGAACTGAAGGTCTACCCAGCATGACCAGTAGGACAAATCATACCCCCCCCCCCTCATTCCTGCCCTGCAGGTAAACAAAGAGAGGCACATCAAATGTAGGATGTCCTGGATGATGCAGGCAGAAGAAACCATACAGATTATGTGTGACATGGGGAGGGGGTGGGGCGATATTCTGAAAGGAGAAGAGCAGGTGATTGTTACCAGGCAAGCAAGAACTCAACAAAGCTGTTGTTCAACTGGGCTGAGAATGTCGCAACTGGGCTCTCAGTGCTACTAACCTCATGTACCTATGAAACCATTCAGTGCCACACTCAGCCACAGGACCACATCATCTTTTCAAATAGCTCCATTACCAGAGGATGTCGTAGTGGTTGGGGTCTCAGTTGTATACCTTAATGGAAAGACAGTCAAGGAAAGACCAGGTGCATATGACATCACAGCCTGCAGTCAAGGAAAGACCAGGTGCACATGACATCACAGCCTGCAGTCAAGGAAAGACCAGGTGCACATGACATCACAGCCTGCAGTCAAGGAAAGACCAGGTGCACATGACATCACAGCCTGCAGTCAAGGAAAGAACAGGTGCACATGACATCACAGCCTGCAGTCAAGGAAAGACCAGGCGCACATGACATCACAGCCTGCAGTCAAAGAAAGACCAGGTGCACATGACATCACAGCCTGCAGTCAAAGAAAGACCAGGTGCACATGACATCACAGCCTGCAGTCAAATAAAGACCAGGTGCACATGACATAACAGCCTGCAGTCAAAGAAAGACCAGGTGCACATGACATCACAGCCTGCAGTCAAAGAAAGACCAGGTGCACATGACATCACAGCCTGCAGTCTGAGCATGGAAACTGAAGCTCCAAACACTTGGATGACTGACCAGCAAATAAACCATGCTGTCATTCAGTGATGGACACCCAAAGTGTGCTCTGTAAGACTGACATGCTTTGTAGGGAAGGCTTCTCACACTTTCAAGATGTAGGCCTCAGTGTCCCAGGCATGCAGGAGCAGACAGTAATAACTGGACTGACCAGCTGCTGGAAGAGCTCCCCTACCCTCGGCCCCACAAACTGTGCTGAAACTAGACAACTCAGGCATCCTGAAGGCTGTTACAGGTGAACTTTGCAGGGAGGGAGAGAGCTGAATGGGAGAACAGCCAGCTCATCCACAGAATGAGCTGAAGCAAGATGAGGAACAGATAAACTAATTCTGGGATGAATGAATCAATCCACAATCAATGTGTGGCAGGGACACTTAGCATGCACACTGTACACCGATTACTGGAACAGGCAGTGGAGCAGATATGGGAATGTCCTGACTACAGTGATGCTAGCTCTTGAGATCAATCAATCAATCAATCAAAATGATTGATTGATACAAAGATTTGCAACATCAATGAAAAAAAAAATAAAATAGAATGTTAAAAGCCCAATAACAAAACCATAATTTGAAAAAAAAAATAAATAAAATGTTAAAAGCCCGATAACAAAACCATAATTTAACTGTTCAGAAAAAAAAAAGGATACTATCCATCCATGAGAAATCTTTCAACCAGTCTGTGGAAAACAAAAATAAAAACCTGTTTCAGGGTATCTCTCTCTGAACCTTAAATGCTGCCCAGGACACATGGGGCTTCCACAAGGGTTTTCCACAAATGCCTGTTCTTTGCCTTTTCCCTTGCTCTTGCCCAAGTGAGCCCTCTATTGCTCAACATCCTCTCTGTTGTTCTTGTCCATGTCTCCTTTGGTCTACCCTTACTTCTGCTCCCCTGTGGTGTCCATCTTAGTGCTATTTTTGGTAGTGAGTTGTCAGTCATCTGGACCACATGTTCCAACCATCGCCAGTGTCTTTCCTCAATAATTGCTGTCAGTGGCTTCATCTGCATTTCTGCCAACAAGATGTTATTTCTTTTCTAATTCTTCGTAAACATTTAGTCTGGAAAGAATTCAACTTGTTTTCTATAGTTTTGGTGATTTCCCAGCATTCACTTCCATAGAGTGGTACACTTAGAACATTACTCTTAAATATCCTGATTTTCCTCTTCATCCCTAGTTTTTTAGATTTCCATATAGTCTGCAGCATTGCAAAAGCCTGGTTTGCTCTAGTAAGTCTGTTGTTGACATATCAACATTCAGGGTATACAAATGACAAAATATCTGAAATATACTGTTTATAGCTTTATTAAACGTCATGCGAATTTAGAGAAGATAGTCTTGGAAGGGTATATAATGGGAAAATGAAAGAAAGGAAGACCAAGGCGAAGATGGCTGCACAACATTATTGTTAATCTGCATATGGATGCATCAGCAGCAGGGCATCTTGTTTACAACCGAGAGGCCTACAGGAGAGCTGTTAAGGAGGCAAAGTTCCACAAGGGACACGCAAATGACTGACTGAGTCGTGTCACGTGGACAAACTATCTGACTCTGATGTGGTATAGTACTAGTGATGTTCCAACTCTTGCTCTGATGGCGTCGTTGAAATGAAACATGTTTCTCATTTGAAACAATCTTTCTAATTTTTTTTTCTAAATCACAAATGAATCTGTAAAACAAAACAAAAAAATTAAGGGTTACATAAAATGGTAAAGTATTTACAAACTTTGATTTTCCTACAGCGCTGTCGCCCAGACAAATAACTTTAACTCTTTCTTCTCCCACGTCTCCAGGTTCCTCGTAGTCTGGTTGACTGATGGACGCCATCTTGTTGCTAAAGAATGCGAGAAGTGCACCATGGGAGATTCTCCGGGTTCTTGTTTTTAACATTCTCTTGACATCATGGCAATAGGCGCAATATAAACGTGGTTTTTTCAGAAGAACGTTGCGAATTCTCTGGGCAGCAAAATTTGCTAACGAAGAATGTATGAGAAGTGGTAATTCCATCAAGGCTAGGATTTTAATCTAAAAACCCTCACCGTGGTACAATTATCTAGCAGCACCATGCGGTGTATGAGGAAAAAAAGAGAAAAAAAAATGTATGAGAAGAGCGGAAGAGATTTTTTTAATCTAAAAAAAAAAACCCGAGAGAGACAATGTACTTTCATAGGACAGGTGTATGGTTCAGTTTTACAAAAGGAAAGAGTGAGGAAAGTGGGCAGAAACAAGAATGACAGAAACTAAAATGAAAACATAGAATAAAGAACAAACAGCAATCCAATAGTTGGACAAAAGTCTTTTTTCAAGGATCGCATACAAAACAACGCAGCAGATACAAACAAGGAAAACAGATGAAAAATTAAATGTCTTTTTGTTTGTTTCCTCCTTTGTGTCCGTCTTTCACACATGGTAAAGGTAGTCCCATCGCAAATACCGTAGGGGATGAAGTGTTAAAGACCTCATCATGCTTGGCCATCATTGGTTCATACATGGAAGGGACCAAATAGCTAGGTTTTTTTTTCATCTATTTTTGTGTGCTTTTATATGTTGTATTGTTTTTATATAAAAACCAAGTTAAGACTATTCAATTCAAATGTAATATCCACCCTCATTTATGCATGTAAAAGCTGGAAAACAACTAAAGAAATAGAAAAGAAATTAGACTCTTTTGAAGACAAATGCATAAGGAAAATACTCGGCATCAAGTGGAACGAATTCAAGAACAATGCAGAGATAAGACAGATGACTGAACAACAACCAGTCTCATGGGTGATCAGGAAAAGGAGATGGACATATGTTGGTCACTTGATGAGAAGAAATGATCAGAGAATCCCAAAACAAGCTATCAAGTGGAACACAACAGGTCACAAAAAAAAAGACAGACCGCGTGAAACTCTGAAGAGGACATTGTTAAGAGAGGCCAGATTAATAAACATAAAATCCTTTGATGAGGTTGAAAGACTCGCTGAAGACAGGAAAAATTGGCTAACTACTTTGCGAGCCCTGTGTGACGTTTAACGGCACGAGAAGGATATAGGATATAAGATAAGATAAAAATATTGTTTTTGTATGCGTTCCTTGAAAAAAGCTTTAGCCGAAATATTGGACTGCTGTATGTTTTTCGTTTATATGTGCTCGTCTTTCTTTATTGTTTCTGCCAACCTTCCTCGCTCTTTTTTTCTTAAACTATTAAACTGAACCTCTATCTACCTTCATTACTAGAACCGCATCGCCATTTCTCTTAACATGAAATGAGAAGAGGGGGCACTGAAACTATTGTAACAACAGGGAAAATGCGAAGAAGAGGAACCACGGGAAGGCCGAAAGAAAGGACACTGGATAACATGACGAGATAGTGTGAGATGAGATCACCAACTGAACTGATGGCTAGCGTGAGGGATCAGGTACTGTGGAGAAACACAATAGCCAACTCTTGTATGGATATTGCGGTGGAGCATATATAAGGTTGTCCTAAATGCAGTTACGCCGGAGTCTGATTTCGAATCTTTGAACTTTTGAACAATAGCCAACTCCAGTCGGCACGGCACCTGATGATGTTGAGGATGATATGACGTCATCACAGGAAGTGGTCTTTGTTAGCTTTCCGAGCAGACAGGATCTGTATTCAATAACAAAATCTTCGTCGTTTCTTTCTGCTGCTTTCTTCACCTGGAGATATTAGATAACTACATCGTCGTTGGATTTGTGATTTGGATAATTATTATCGGTGAGTATCCTATAGTTTGTGCAGTCAAGACAGAAGAAGGGATGAGTGAATGGTTCCAGACTGAAACAGACGTGAAACAAGGATGTATACTGTCTTCTTTACTTTTTGGGATTACAATAGACTTCATAATGAAAAAATGCTACACAGGTATTGACTGGATGCATGGGACCCAACTAGAAGATCTTGATTTTGCTGATGACATAACTCTTATAAAAAATTGGCGAACTACTTTGCGAGCCCCGTTTAACGGCACGGGAAGGATATAAGATATAAGGTAAGATAACTCTTATCAGTAATAATGTGAATTCCATGCAAGAAAAAACAGATAGCCTGTCTTCACTGGCTAGCAAAATAGGACTTGAAATTAACAAGGACAAAACAAAAATAATGAAAATTCCCCTTAATCAAAATGGAAAAATACACGTAGAAGGGACAGATATTGAAGAAGTCAATCAATTTGCATACCTTGGCAGCTACATAGACCAGGATGGTGACACCAGAAAGGAAGTTAGAATCAGAATTGCAAAAGCAGCATCGATCTTCATGAATCTTGAGAACATATGGAATTCAGGAGTTATAAGCACAAAAACCAAGTTAAGACTATTCATTTATGCATGCGAAAGATGGAAAACAACTAAAGAAATAGAAAAGAAATTAGACTCTTTTGAAAACAAATGCCTAAGGAAAATACTCAGGATCAAATGGAATGAATTCAAGAACAATGCAGAGATAAGAGAGATGACTGAACAACAACTAGTCTCATGGGTGATCAGGAAAAGGAGATGGGCATATGTTGGTCACTTAATGAGAAGAAATGATCAGAGAATCCCAAAACAAGCTATCAAGTGGAACACAAAAGGCCAAAGAAAAAGAGGCAGACTTCGTCAGACTCTGAAGAGGACATTGTTAAGAGAGGCCAAATTAACAGGCATAAAATCCCTTGATGAGGTTGAAAGACTCGCCGGAGACAGGAAAAATTGGCGAACTACTTTGCGAGCCTTGTGTGACGTTTAACGGCAGGGGAAGGATATAAGATATAAGAAGAAGATCCTATAGTTTGTGTTCTTAAGGATGTTAATTCTTTATGCAAGGCCATAATCGTATGTTAGACTGAATTGTACTGGAAGAAAACATCACTTAGTAATGAAGATACAAGTGAAACATCGACACTAGAGGAAAAACAGAGGGGTTCTATCTGATATTAGAGTTGGGGAACCATTTCTGATGACTGCTTAGACAAGGTCTGTGGAAACAGAGCACCAAAATCTTCGACTCTTGACTCCCAGTTCCACAGTTTTTCAACAGACTTCTTCACAAATTTCGACCAACTCCGACCCATCCCAAATTTCCTTCCTGCCTTCTTCTTCTTCTTCTTCTTTTGAGCCATTAAGGCTCATTATTGCAGATAAATTTCGCCTCCATTCCCCTCTATTCCTAATCTCTCTCCATTTGGTGACACCAAATTCATGTGTATCCTCTTCTATGTTGTATCTCCATCCTGGTCTACCCCTTGGTCTTGTTTCCTTCATCTTTTGTACACACATCATTTTCATTTGTCTGTTCTCTTCCATTCTTTTTACATGGCCCAACCAGCATAATCTGTTCAGTTTCAAAATGTTTATAATCTGCTGTGATTTAAATAAGCTGTAAGGTTCTGTATTGTTTCTAGCTCTCCATTCTCCACTGTTGGTATCCTTTATAGGCCCAAAAATTCTTCTTAGGACCATGTTCTCAAAGACCCACAATTGTTGCTCTTCTCTTTTCCTTCGACTGTGGCCCATCTGTTAAGTTGCTCAGCTGTCAACTCCTTTATAAATGGTACACCTTTACCAACTGCCAAAAGCTTTTTCATAGTCTACGGTGTGGACACTACTTTCACAATATCTCATCTATGCAGCCTTGCCTGGTGATAGAGTTACCTCCCTTCTGTTTCATGCCTTCAGTAATAGTCACAGTGTGATCTCGAAATAGCTGACGCCCTATCCAATGACAGCAATCAAGATCGAACAGATCATCCAGTAAACTGCCAAAAGGTGAAAACTATAATCCATAACCAGTGCAGATCAGAATAAAAGAAACAACTGAAATGCAACAACAAACCAGATGCAATACACCAACTATAAAGGCTTCAGTAAACCATCTTCTTTTGCCTAAGGACAGGCCACTGCAGACTACTGAGCCACCTGCATTGACTTAAAATGTCTCACACAGACGAGTGTCCATGTGGCAGTGGAGTCCAGACTCTAGAATATATCCTTCAAGAGCGCCCAAACCATGCAGAGTAGAGACATGGCCAGAGGACACAAGCTTGGGGCAAAAGCTTTGGGGCTCCTATCAGGATCTGATGTGACCAACAACATTGAATGCAGAAGAAGAAGAAGAGGAAGACGGTGTGGTTTCTTCAAGCATGGAGCCCCAAATAGGAATTTTATAAACTGGTGCAAAATTTATTTTCAGATCTCCCTGCCCTTTTCCTTGTTTTTACCTCTGGAGTCCTAGGGCCCTGGTTTTACCTTCAGTCACTCTGACCTTCTAAGCTTCCATGTGCTTTTATTTTTCAGGCCTCCAACCAGTGCCCATGCTGCACCCAACTCTCATTAGCCCTGCTGGGATGTTCTTTGAAGGTCCCATTATAACAGGGGTCATTTCAGTCTCATTGATCACTAAGTTTAGGTGGAGATAAGTAGACTAGACCAGGTGCATAAGAGTGGATGAGCCAGAGGAAAGGTGCACACGTCAGTGGGTTTTGGAATGGAAGGAGGAGCACGTATGGGAATGCAAGGAGTCTCTGATTTTTCAGATTACAGATTTACAGATCCAGAGTATAAAAGTAAGGTATAGAATATAGAAATAAGATATAGAAGTAAGGTATAGAAATAAGATGGTAGCAGGTGAGGGAAGGGCGGATGGAAGTGCAGAGTGGGAAAGAAAGGGGATATTTTGTTATGAGATTATGACTGGGGAAAGTAGGTTTGTTATGAAGAGTTATGTCCCAGAGTTGCATTTGTTGAGAGCAGAATACTCAGAAATGAGGCCTAAAGGTTTATATATATTTTGTGCATACTTCAGTTTTAGAACATTATTGCCCTTGGTTCATATTTTCATTTCAGAACATTGTCTCCTTTGGTTTATGTTTTAGAACATTGTCTCCTTTGGTTTATGTTTTAGAACATTATCTCCTTTGGTTCATATTTCAGTTTTAGAACATTATCTCCTTTGGTTCATATTTCAGTTTTGGAACATTATCTCCTTTGGTTCATATTTCAGTTTTGGAACATTATCTCCTTTGGGTCGCTACTTTATCACTCAGGTCCTTGAAACATGTCTGGGTTTTTAGACAACTGCCACTGGCCAAGATGCGAATGTATCGAGCTGGGAGATAAGCGCAACTTGGTTGTTTCGGTCATTTCTGGTGTAATGGTGAGTTTTTTAGTTTGACAAGGATGTAAGAGAAGCATGTGAGTGCGAGAGAAGCTGAAATGTTAGCTTTGTCATTGTGTTCACATTAAGATCTCCCAGGAAGTGTGGGCTCTCATTCTTCTGTGGCTGGACCCCAAAAGTCTTTCTATGGGCCATCTGGGGATCCATGGACCCCAGGGTAAGAAACACTGATGCAGATGATAAGATTAAGAAGAGGATATGGCTGACACACTCTACAGAAGAAACGCTTCTCTTTAGCCTGGAATCTTCACTGACTGCAGTTTGAACAGTGTCCAGAGAATTTTTTGGGAGGGGGGGAAGAGAAAGGAAACTGCTAAGATAGCACAAACCTGGGGAAAAACTGGAATGGCTGGCCAGGAGCAAGTCTAAATGGAGGAAATTTGTGTTAAAAGATAAGAAGAGGTGAGAGATTCAGTGCAAATAATGGTATACACTTGGTATATATTTTGTGATTATTTGATTACAGAAATAATTTTTAAATATGATCTTGTGGTGATAAAGTAATTAGTGGTCTAGTGTGAAGGTCAATGGTTCGAGTCAGCCGGAGGTGCCTTAGTCACCTATTCTGGAGATGGGAAAGGAAAGACAGACAAACATGATGCTGACCACCACATTCCCCCCTCTAGTGAGCTGACCACCACATCACACCCTCCTAGTGAGCTGACCACATCACCCCTCTGTGTGCTGACAAGTGAAGGATAAAATGAGCACCAACACCATATCCCCTAGATTGCCCCAGTGGCCTACTAAGTTATCTTTACCTTTTTTTTTTTATGCTAAACATGTGACCTTGTAGCAAGGGTAAAGAAAAATTCGCAAGAAAAACAATCTACTTATACAGAAAAACATGCGTGTTGAAAAGCAGGCGAGTTCAAAAACAAAAAAATAATGAGGAAAGAGAGAATCAGGTTAAAGTTACGTTTTTCTTTTCTTTCTTTATTGGGTAGTTCTTTGCTGGCTGGTGGTTTATAATTGATGCCGCAGCGCTGTATCCAGACAACAGCACGTTCAGCCATGCATTCCAGACACCAGGGGTCATATCAACAGTGGCTTTTTTTATGTGGGTTTGATTTTAAAATTTTTTTTATGATAATCTTTTTTCTTGTATTACTTGGTATGAAATTGTACTTTTGTCATGTTTTTTTGTTTTATAACTATTTTTATTATTTTTCTTATGATATTCTTTTTTTTATTACTTGGTATGAAATTGTACTTTTGTCATGTTTTTTTGTTTTATAACTATTTTTATTATTTTTCTTATGATATTCTTTTTTTTATTACTTGGTATGAAATTGTACTTTTGTCATGTTTTTTTGTTTTATAACTATTTTTGTTATTTTTCTTATGATATTCTTTTTTTTATTACTTGGTATGAAATTGTACTTTTATCATGGTTTTTTTGTTTTTTGTTAACTATTTTTTGGTAAATTTGCATTGCTAGTTTTTTTTTTTTATATCATGTTATTTGATGTGAATTTTAGTTATTACTTTATCTCAGTATTTTTTTTGGTGATAGTTTTTGCCATTGTTATGTGATAAGTATTTTGTTCTCTTACATTTTGTTCAGTGTTTTGTAAGATCCTGAATTATATTGTGTAAATTGTTTTAACGTGAACATTTAACATTTTATTTTTCAGCTACAAAAATTCTTTCAGTTGTTTCCCTTCGTTGTCTTTGCTGTTATCAAGTCTATAACTGTAACTGTTAAAAAAGAGGCCTAGCTCTGTTACTGGTCCTGGGGTGGCTTCATTACACTCGGGGCATGCCCCATACTTGTTATCAAGTCATGTAGCTGCTGCCAGCTTGAAGCTGAAAGATGTCCACACTTGCTGTCATTGTAGCCTGAGTTTATTATGATACCTTTTTATCATCTGTTGTAGTGGGTATTATGAAGTGGAAGGAGATTCGGGGAAATATTCACGGTGATTATGATTTACAATGTCAGTGGTGATCTGTAGCAATGAAATACCTCTAGGGAGATTCAGTATTATACTGTGAACCTGAGGTTCTCAAACAGTGGGGAATTTTAGGGCTTTTTGGGGGGTGAAATAGCACAAACACTGGAAGATAAGAAGTATCGAAGAACTCTACACATTGTTTAACTCTCCGCTTATAACAGCCATTATGAAAAACAACAGACTGAGGCGGGCTCAGGCGTTTAGAGAGAATGGAGGGTGAAAGGAATTAAGCTGTATCCAGTAGTGTTATTTTGTGTTGTTATTTTGAAGAGACTTGGTTCATGCGGCTATTTTGTGCTACAAGAAGATACAACAGAATCCACTATTCCAGTGATTCCAAAAATTTTTCAGGTCACTGGCACCCCCCCCCCCCCAAAGCCAGTAATAACTCACCCTTGGTATTAAATTAAAAAGCTTCACACATTTGTAGTATTATACATAAATCCTGACTTTGCTGGATGGATCCCTCACATGACCCTTCACAGCATCACAGTTTTGGAACCACTGCCATGGCCAGTTCTATAATTTAGTCTCAGCCAGTGATGCCCTTCTGTTGTTGCTGTGAATTGTAAGTCAGTAGTGTTATGTAATGACTGTGGTAATTTCTGTATTCTTTCAGTTGTTTTTAAATTCATCATTCATTCATTCATCCATTTAATCATTCATTCCATCAGGTAGAATTTTGTTTGTTTGTTTGTTTGTTTTTGAACAAAGTATTCTCAGATTTTGATTATATCCTAGGTGATAACAGTCACAGGTTCTTGTTGGTTTGTCCATTGTTTGGTTAATTGTACTGTTTGTTGTTTATCCGTCGTTTGTTTCTTTATCTGTAGTTTAGTTATTACCAATGTTTGATGGTTTTGTTTTGTGTAATTAATGGGATTGTTTGTTGAATTCTTCATTGTTTAATTAATGCACTGCATAATCTCATTCATAGTATTTGACTAAATCTTTTTACAGGATAAACTCTGTGTCTAATGGACAGATTCGAGGAGAGGCCTATACCACTGGATGTATTGGACAAACTGGTTTGTATTGAGTAGAATTGCGTATGTGTCTGGTGAGCATAGAGATGGCAGAGTGAATAATAAAATAGCCAGTCATTCCTGGGCGGTGGGTTTGATTCCCAAAGCCATTGTGCATCAGTTACCCCAAAGGTAAAAATGAGTACCTATGTGGTTCATAAATAGGTCAGTGTCTGATATATAT
Source organism: Achatina immaculata (assembly GCA_009760885.1). Classification (NCBI taxonomy): domain Eukaryota; kingdom Metazoa; phylum Mollusca; class Gastropoda; order Stylommatophora; family Achatinidae; genus Lissachatina; species Lissachatina immaculata. Next base: position 12,581,457 of record CM019711.1, read on the forward strand.
ATATATATATATATATATATCATATATATATTTATATCTATATATAACATATATATATAACATATATATGTCTATATCATATATATATATCTATATATAACATATATGTCTATATATCATCATCATCAGGTGCCGTACTGACTGGCGTTGGCTATTATGCTTCTCCAGAGTACACAATCCTTCATGGAGGCCATCAGCTCAGTTGGTGATCTCCTCTCACACCATCCCGTCAGACTGTCCAGTATCATTTCTCTTGGTCTTCCTCTTGATCTTCTTCCTTCTATTATTCCTGTTGTTATAATATTTTCTATGCCCCCTCTTCTCACTGCATGTCCTATGAAAGTATATTGTCTCTCTCTTATCTTTTTGATAAGATTTTTTTGTCTCTCCAGCTCTTCTCATACATTCTTCATTAGTTATTTTTGCTGTCTAGGGGATTCGCAACATTCTTCTAATAAACCCCATTTCCGCTGCTTCCAATGATTTTTGTGCATACTTGCCGCTTGTCTATGATTCACTTCCATATAACAAGATAGGTTCAATATAGCATTTTAGTACTCGTTTTCTAACATTCATTGATAAGGATGTGTTGGATAATATGTTTCTCATTCTCCGAAATGCAGTCTTTGCTTGGCCTATTCTTTTCCTAATTTCTGTTCAGAATTTCCCATCTGAAGTTATTACTGCTCCAAGGTATTTGAATTTCTGCACCTACTTTAGAATAGTTCCGTTTAATTTTATACTGCATGTTGGTGGATTCTGTTTCTTAGATATAACCATAGTCTCTGTCTTTTTGATGTTCAAAGTAATGCCTTTCTGTTAACTTTCTTTGGCAACTTTATCCAAGAGATTTTACAGGTCTTGTTGGTTCTCAGCTATCAGTACTGTGTCGTCAGCATACCGAAGGTTGTTAATATTGTATCCTCCAATTTTTATGCCTGGTTCTGTGATGATCGTTCTTAGAATATTCTTGCAGTACAGAGAAAAAAGGTCTAGAGATTGTACACATCCTTGTTGCACCCCTTGTTTTATAGGTTGATATTTTTCAGTTCTATTTTCAACTTGAATTGCTGCTTCTTGCTGCCAGTATAGATATTTTACAATCTCAGGTCTTTGCCGTCTATATTGATATCTTCAAGCATTTTAATAATTTCATTATGTTTCACCTTGTTGAATGCCTTGGTGTAATCAATGAAGCATAAGTAGTGATTTTTCTGTACCTCTAAAGCTCTTTCTGTTAGTGTTCGTAAAGCATAAATGGCATTGTGTGTTCCCTTTCCTTCAACAAATTCAAACTGTTCATCTGCTATTTCCATTTTTATCTTTTTCTTTGTTCTTCTCATAATAATTCTTAGAAGTAGCTCCGTCATGTGACATGAGAGGCTGATAGTTCGATGGTCATCACATTCCTTTGTGCCTGGTTTCTTTGGTAATGCTATAAATGTGGATTTAAACAAGCCACTGGGCATATAGCCACTGTTGTAAATGTTACTCAGTAACTTGGTTATTATTTTTATTCCTATCTCCTCTAGCGCCTCTATTTCTTCTATTGTTATATTATCAGGCCCAGTTGCTTTTCCTTTCTTCATGTGTTTGATGGCATCTATGATTTCATCTTCAAGTATTGGTGGTCCATCACAGTTTTCAGTATCTGGTGTTAATTCTGGTCTTTCTCCTCTATATAGCTTACCGATGTACTCTATCCACCTGTCCACAATGTCTTCTTTGCCCATTAACATTTTACCTTCTTTCGATTTCAGGCATCCTGTAGTATATTTTGTTTTCCTGCCTGTAAGTTCACTAATTCGTTTGTGCATGTTTTTGCTGTCTTTATTATGAGAGTCCTCTATCTGTCTGCACTGTTCATTTAACCACGCTTCTTTTGCTTCTCTGCATTTACGTCTTATTTCTTTATTTATCTTGCTATATTTTTTCCCGTTATTTTTACTCCTCCTCCTCTTGTCCATCAGTCCTAAGATGTCGTCTATCATCCATTTATTTTTAGGAGCTTCTATTTTTTGGTGGTATTATCTCCTTAACAGTTTGGTGGATAGAATCTCTTAACATTTCCCATTGTTCATCTATACTATTTATCTTTGCTGTTGCATTGTATCTATTTTTTATAATAACTCTGTATTGTTCTCACAGTTCTTGGTCATTTTTAAGGAGTTCTGTATACAGTTTGATGTTTCTCACTTTTCTGCATGCTTTCTTTAGCTTTATTCTAATTTTTTCATAGAGTGGGTCATGGTCACTATTGCAGTCAGCTCCTGGCATGGTTTTTGTTGTCAGTAATGCATTCCGGAATTATTTGTTGATTAATACGTAGTCTGTCTGGTTAAAAGTCTTTTTCTCTGGGCTACACCACGTTGCCAGTCTTCGGGGATGCTGTTTAAACCAGGTGTTTCCTACAACCATGCTATGTGTTCTTGCCCATTCAATTAATTTACTGGCTCTGTCATTCCTCTCCCCCAGTTCATAGTCACCAGCGATGCCTGAAGTTCTTTTTTTACCAACTTTGGCATTAAAATCTTCCATGACTATAGTAACTTCATGTGACTTTGTGTGTTTTAGTGCTGTCTCTATGTCATTATAAAGTAGCTGTATATCTTCCTCAGAACTTTCAGATATTGGAGCATACACTTGTATAATATTTATGCTTATTGGTCGTCCTTTCAGTTGGGCTAACAGGACTCGATCCGAGATGTTCAAATATCCTACAGTTGTCCTTGCTGTTTGTTTGTCAAATATTATTCCTACTCCTCGTTCATGTTTCTCACTTTCTAATATATTATTGTATATTTATCAGAGTTTATCTTCCCTGCACCTGTCCATCTAACTTCACTCATTCCTAATATGTTGATCTTCATCCTTTCCATTTCCATCTTTCCATTTTCTAATTTTCCAGCCTGGAATAAAGTTCTAACATTCCATGTTGCTATTTTGAACTTGTTAGTTTTGCCACCAGTAGCTAGATGACGATCTGACCTCACCTGGGGCTCGTGAGCTGCCCTATCAGACGAGGCTGTTCCAGAGGAATTACCATTAACGTCGTTCACAACAAATCTATTACTCTGAATAAGCATAATTATTCTTAGGAGCTACAACAGTGGTTTATCGTTGCCTTCTATCGGTTTGTGTACAGGCTGTCTGCCTATGTCTATATATGACATATATATGTCTATATCATATATTTATATATCTATATATAACATATATATGTCTATATATATCATATATGGCTGTCAGTACACAAGTACATGAAGGTTATTTAGCTGATGTTCCCCACCGAAAATAACAGCCAATGAATGAAGGAAAAACCCACCTCAGCAGTAAACAAATCTTGTATTACAGACTCAGTGCAGTTTTAGCAGTCAGTTTTCAGTCACAGTCTGAACATGTGAGCTTTCTTGACCTTTCGAACATGAAAATTATATTTCATCAAGACCTTGAAATTTGAAAATGTAGGAAAATTGTTGGAGGAGAGTATTATTGAGAGAAATTTATGGCATTGAAATAAAAAAATGACCAAGTTTAAATTAAAAAAAAAAATTGGATTGCAGATTTTTTCCTATTTAAAAAAAAATAGGAGTAGCTATATGTGTGATCTGGTTGAGATCACATTTTAGATCTAGAGATCGGAGATCATGTGTTAACGAATTTACCAATCAACAGTCACTTTAGTTTGAAAGCAGCGTAACATCTCATTAATCAGTTCTGATGTAGTTGTGCAACCTAGGTAACTCAATTTGAAGATCTAACTCTTTCCGTGCCTCAGGAAGAAATGCGGACATTCATTTGGTACTGGAATAAAAGCGCGGGTCTTGATCTGTATGGGGGTATAGTTGTAAAATGGAATGGAAAACAGTATTTTCATGTACTTCCTTGTGCTCATTATGTTTCAGAATATAACTAAATGTATGAAGATTTCATAAATGCGGAGTTTTTTTAAGAAAAAAGAAGTAATGTGATGTTTTTAGACAATGATTGTGCCCAACTCACCATCAGCTAGGTCTAGATCTACACTGCTTAACATTTGAGATGTCTAGATCTGCTTGTTGATCTCGTATTGTGATTCTCTGTTGCATCCTTGCTAAATTAATGTCTGAAATATCCTCCTACTTCTCCAGTCATCTAATGTGTCTAAATCTACTTGAAAAGTGTCACTGAACAAGGGGGACAAAATATGTACAATCTAAATGTTACACCGCATTTTTTAAATGAAACAAACCAAGCGTCACTTTAATGACGATATGTAGCATGTCGGAAAACCAAAAGCATCACTGTCATAACAAATGGTACTGAAAGAGCTAATGTTACTAAGGTTCTGTATCAGTTTATATATTTTCTCATCCATCTTTTGTTGAAATAGGAAATATTTTCTCATCCATCTTTTGTTGAAATAGGAAATATTTTCTCATCTATCTTTTGTGGAAATAGGAAATATTTTCTCATCCATCTTTAGTGGAAATAGGAAATATTTTCTCATCCATCTTTTGTTGAAATAGGAAATATTTTCTCATCTATCTTTTGTGGAAATAGGAAATATTTTCTCATCCATCTTTAGTGGAAATAGGAAATATTTTCTCTTCCATCTTTTGTTGAAATAGGAAATATTTTCTCATCCATCTTTTGTGGAAATAGGAAATATTTTCTCATCTATCTTTTGGAGGAGCTTGAAGGATAGTAATCTGTATCAGATGGAAAGAATACTTTGAAAAACTACTAATCTGTGAAGAGCCTATAAGCACATTATCATATAGAGAAATACAGACTGAGACAAGAACCATGGAACACAGAAGGAGAGGAACAAAGGACAGTGAAGCTGACACCAGAAGCTTGTATTAACTTCACACTAGCAGCAGGACTCTGTGTCAGCCATGACCAAGCACTTAAAGACTGAACAATAGAAGAAAAAAAAAAGTTTTATGGTTACAAAAAAAATTTCATAAAAGAATAATAATAATTGTTTTTTTTTTTTTTTTAATGGACATCAGGTGCCCGAGTGTGGCTGTTTCTTGGGTTCTTGTTGGCATTTGGTGCCCTTATTGCTGCCAGCTGGATCCTCTTTGGCATTTATGTTGTAGGAAGTAAGTAGCCTGTGTAAATGATTTTGATTTCTGACAAGAGCATGTGAGGAAGGTTTCACCTGTTCTGATGATTTGTCTAATAATTAATTATGTTTTCCTGCAGATATTTTGAGTTATCCTCCCTGTCTTTTGGTTGTATTCAGAGTTATCCACCCTGCTGTCACACACACACACACCCCCCCCCCCCCAACTTCTTCATGTATACCATATTTCCTTGTTTAAATGACTGGTATGAAATAGTCATCTGCCTCAGTTAAACAGTTGGGGGTACTAAGTCATGTTTCAAATAATTGAGTGCCTCAGATAAACACCAGGTCTAAAATAAACGTCGGGTCAGTAGATCATCTGTCAGGACGTACAGTATAGGCTAATACCGATGCTGGAGAACTGTAACTGGCATCTTGAAAATAAATGCCTGCTTTGAATAGACACCAGCCTGTAATAAAGACCAAATCACGATGACAGTTTTGTGAATGAATACCAAGGGCATTTATTCAAGTGAATACGTATTTCTTAATTTGTGGTAAAGGTTGCACTATAGAACTTGCTTTACACTTTGGCAACACATGAATTTGTCTTGATTGATTGGCCAGATAATGTGCATGATGCTGTACCTCGTGGAACCGCTCCTGAGTTGCTTGAAAGTTGTATACGGTCTTTTGTATTGTAGAGCTTAGTTGGGAAATCTAAACAACAGAACAGTTTGCAGTTCTGTATTAAGTTATGTATCTGAAAGTTCTGGAGTTAAATATATGTGAGACTGGAGAATTCAGAGAAATAATTTTAGTGTGGGCAGCCCATCTGTAGTCTGGTACTCTGAATGTATACTGGCTGTAACTTGTCAAAATGAGGAGAAAAGAAAATGTGACGTTTATGTAAGACTTTGAATATGAAGCAGTAGACCCTACTGGCTGTAGTCTGTAAAACTTTATCAGTGTTGTTTGGTAAATCCCATCAGCATTATCTGTGAAGTTTTATTGCCGTTGTTTGGTCGGTTCCACCTGCATTATTTTAATAAAATATGAAACTCTTAGTGAGATCCAGGACATCATGCAAATACATCAGTGCATAAAATAGCTCCTGAAGATCAGTCACTCATTTGCATGTCTCTTGCGGAACTTTGCCTCCCTAACATCTCTCCTGTTGGCCTCTTGGTTGTAAGCAAGATGCCCTGCTGCTGATGCATCCATTTTCAGCCATCTTTGCCTTGGTCTTCCTCTCTTTCTTTTTCCCATTATGTACCCTTCCAAGACAGTCTTCTCTAGATTATTATGATGTTTAATGTGTCCAAAATATTTAAGTTTTCTCTGTTTAATCTTCTTTACTAGCCAGCCTTCTTCAATATTAAGTTCTTGCAGTATGGATATATTTATATATCCATAATATATATATATATATATATATATATATATATATATATATATATATAATATATATATATATATATATTATATATTTCTTCATTTTTGTGTCCATGATATTTGAAATACTCTTCTGTAACATTTACATTCAAAGGCATTTATGTGTTTCTCAGATGTTTTGTTAAGCTCCCGAAGATAAATGCATAAAATAGCTCCTGAACTTTTGCAGTATTGCTTAAGTTCACACAAATAACACTGCATCAGATATCATTAGAACATACACTTAAGCATTAGTCCAGACTATTTAAAAAAAGAGACATGGAGAAGAACAACAGAAAGGATGTTGAGCAATAGAGGGCTCATCTGGGCAAGAGCAGAAAAAAAGGTGAAGGACAGGCATTTGTAGAAAACCCTTGCGGAAGCCCCACGTGCCCTGGGCACTTAAGGCTCAGAGAGAGAGATTTAAAAAAAGATAAAGATAGTTCTCTATTGTGTCTAAAGGATATGGCATTAGTTTCCAGATTTTCCTTGACCTGTCAGCACACCAGAGGGTGACATGATCAGTGTCATGCCTGGCCGCTTTTCCTTCCCCACCTTCAGAAGAAACCAGGTACCAATTTCTATGGCCTGAGTGACTGGAGTGTCCCTGACTGGATTCGAACCACTGACTTTTGCTGTTAGAGAGACTTGAAAACATATTATGTACAAACTTCATGCAGTTAAAGAAGAGCTGCAGATACTTTGCCGTCACTTCGAGCTGAAGAGCACAAGCTCCAATGTCTGCTGGATCTGAGAAATGAAGTGAAAATGCCATATGACTAGTTCACTTATCACTTTGCCACTCAGTTCAGACTGGAATGCAAAGAAATCCGTGCACATGGACAGGTCACAAGAGGCACCATATGAACCCAGTCATAAACGTAAAACTAGCTTAGTGAACTCGGTAGGTCTCCAGATGGAAAGTTTTTTTCACAATATCAGAGGTGTTCAGAAGAATGCCACTGTGTTGATGATGATAATCATCATCATCTGCCATCTTCCCTTGGAAGATTGCCTGCAGTGAGTCTTCTCCAGTCTGTTCTTTTTCTTGCCATTTTAATGCACTCAGCCAAGCTGGTTTCTGTCCATCTCCTGATATTATCCACCCATCTCTGTCATCGTCATCCTTTTGTTGTCTTGCCTTCGATCTTGCCCTCTGTAATGTCTCATTTGTCTTGTTCTTATGATTTTCAATATATCTCTTTTCAATTCCAGCTAATCTAGCTCTTTTTTTTTTTTTGTTTGCATTCTTCTCTGTCCACTTGATACAGCTCATTCTTTTGTATATCTGTATTTCAGGGGCCTCTGTTTTCATTTCTGTTGGCTTTTTTCAAGAGCCATACTTGAACATGTCTTGATGAGCCTGCATACCAAAATTAGATGTACATGAGTCTTGTGTCTGCAGGCTGACAGATGATGGAAAAACATTGTAATCACTTATTTTGCTCATTGTTACATAATAACAAAACAAAAGGCAAAGGTAACCCTGTCCTGCCTTAGAGGCACGTAAGAATGTGGTGTTAGTGCCCATATTTTCATTGACCTGTCAGCACACTAGAGTGATGTTTTCAACTGGCTGCCTTTCCTTCCCCAACTCCAGAAGAACTCAGGTACCCATTTCTGCAGCTGGGGTGACTGGGGCACCTCTGGTTGGATTCAAACCTCTGCCATGAGAGGCCAGTGCTCTGACCACTTCCCAACTAAGATGGCCATATACAAAGCCCCGCCCCACCCCCCACCCCCCAATCATAATGCATGTATGAAGGTCATAGTCTGAACCTGACAGATGCCATTGTCCATTTCAGATAGGGAAGATGACTGGCCAGGGATTGCAGTTTTCTTACAGAATGCTCTCATTTTCTTCAGGTCAGTTGCTTTAACTTTGCTAGTGAACTTTGCCTGTTTTACATGAAGCATTTTTTTTTAACTTGATCATTCAAAGTTTTAATGGTTTTTGTTCTGAGTTTTAATTTGAAGTTTTTAATGGTTTTCATTCCAAGTTTTAATTTGAAGTTTTTAATGGTTTTCATTCCAAGTTTTAATTTGAAGTTTTTAATGGTTTTCATTCCAAGTTTTAATTTGAAGTTTTTAATTGTTTTCATTTCAAGTTTTAACTTGAAGTTTTTAATTGTTTTCATTCCACGTTTTAATGGTTTTTGTTCTGAGTTTTAATTAAGGTTTTTAATTGTTTTCATTCCAAGTTTTAATTCAAGTTTTTAATTGTTTTCACTCCAAGTTTTAATTCAGAGTTTTTATTGCCCAACTTCTGTGTCCAGAAACAAAAGCACAAAGGACTGGAATGGGCACCTCATATCTAAAGCATGAATTTTGTGAATATTTCAGTACATTGTTGTGCTTAAAGATAGTACCCAGCATCAAACAAAGCTTTGTCCAGTCCTTCTAATCCATTTTTTTTTCTTAACTCAGTAATTCTTATTTTCATTTGGTTGTTTTATTCTTTTCATCTCCCAGATATATTAGTTGCTGTGTTTGTTGATAACATAGATACATTTTTTTAAAAAGTTTATGTGTGTTTCTAAGTAAAAAGTGAATAAAAACAGGGACAAATTACATGAGTTGTGATAGTACATGGAATATTTAAAAAGTATTCTTACATCTTACATCCTTCTCATGCCATCAGACATCCTTCCCATGCCATCAGACATCATTCCCATGCCATCAGACATCATTCCCATGCCATCAGACATCATTCCCATGCCATCAGACATCCTTCCATGAGACTTCCTTCCCATGCCATCAGACATCCTTCCCATGCCATCAGACATCCTTCCCATGCCATCAGACATCCTTCCCATACCATCAGAATTCCTTCCCATGCCATCAGACTTCCTTCCCATGCCATCAGACTTCCTTCCCATGCCATCAGACATCATTCCCATGCCATCAGACATCCTTCCCATGCCATCAGACTTCCTTCCCATGCCATCAGATATCCTTCCCATGCCATCAGACTTCCTTCCCATGCCATCAGATATCCTTCCCATGCCATCAGACATCCTTCCCATACCATCAGACTTCCTTCCCATGCCATCAGACATCACATAGGGCTCGGATATTACTTATGAGTTGAATATCCTAAGCTTTGTTCTTGTGTTTAGGAGTTTTGATTCTCATATTCATAAGGACCAGTCAGTCAGTCATTTGCATGTCCCTTGCAGAACTTTGCCTCTCAAACAACTCTCCTGTACGCCTCTTGGTTGTAAGCATGATGTCCTGCTGATGCATCTATTTCCAGATCATCACCAATGTCTTGCAGTCATCTTTGCCTTGGTCTTTCTTTCTTTCTTTTTACCATTATGAACCCTTCCAAGACTTCTTTTCTCTAGATTATCATGCCATTTAATATGTCCAAAATATTTAGGTTTTCTCTGCTTAATCCTCCTTACTAGCCAACCTTCAACAATATTTAGGTATTGTAGTATGGCTATATTTGTTCTTTTTTCTGTCCATGATATTTGAAGAACTTTTCTGTAGTATTTGCATTCAAAGGCATTTATGTGTTTCTCAGCTGTTTTGTTAAGTGTCCAGGTCTCACGGGCATATGTTGCAATAGGAAAGACGCATGCCCTTAAAAATCTTATTTTTGTAGTTCTGTCTGTTCCTCTCCACAGATTCTTTAGTCGTTTTACTTTCTGAATTTCCCTCATTGTATCTCCATTATTACTTAGTAATGATCCAACATATTCAAAACTCTCCACCTCTTCCAGTTTTTCCTCATTGATACATATTTCAACTGCCTTATTTAAGAACCATTGCCTTAGAAATTATTACTTCAGTGAAGATCTTATTTTCAGATTTTTATTTTTTTTTATTCACCAGTGCATTTGTGTTCAAGTTCGGTCGGACCGAGGACTTATGGGGTTGAGGAGTCAGAACAAGATCTCGACGTTGGCACAGATAACAGCACAATCATTGATTCTCTCCCCTTTTAACCAGTTTTTTTTTCCTCAAAAAAATTTTTCAATGGCATTTTTCTTCTTTTTTTTTTTTTTGCTCAGTATCTCATAAATTTTTTTTTCTGTTATAAATGTAATATAAAATTGTAGATTGCTAATTGTCATAGCGCAGTGCTGACATAGGGTGGTTGTTTAACATAAAGCCACCACATAAATAGTTTTTGAGTATACGTGTATATAAAACTAAATATATAAACATACGTGAAGGCCTGGAGAAAGTTTCAGATTTCATTCAGATCACAGAGTTACAGATTCAGATTCTCCCAACAGATTTAAAGCTGAGAAAGAGGAAGAAGAAGAAAGAGAAATAAAGACTTCTTACATCTTACATCCTTCCCATGCCGTTAAACATCACATAGGGCTCGCATAGTTGTTTGCCAGGTTTTCCTGTTTTCGGCGAGTTTTTCAATTTCATCACGGGATGTTATGCCCACTAAACTGGCTTCTCTTAACAATGATAAGACATTGTAAATAAAGACTATTGGTAGATAAATCTTTCAAAACAATTTCAAGATTTCAGATTTCATTCAGATCACAGAGTCACAGATTTAGATTCTCTCAACAGATTTAAAGCTGAGAAAGATGAAGATGAAGAAGAAGAAGAAAGAGAAATAAAGACTATTGGTAGATAAATATCTTTCAAAAGAGACAAGATTTCAAGTGATGTTTGTATATATAATTTATGGCCATTTCAGTGTATGAATATTATAAATAGTGTCATCACTGTACAGTATTTATGGCTGTATACATCTGTCTGTGTGTGTTTTCTCTAAATAGCTTCATCAGTGTACATTAAGATTGTACATATTCTTTTTTTTTTGTTGTTGTGATAATGTAAAGCTGTGCTTTCTTTCCTTTGATGTAAAGTAAATTTTGTTCTTTGTATATTGGAAGCATAAAAGATGCTTGTGCCTGTGCTCTGAAGATCATAGGTTTAACTCTTGCACTCTAAAACAGCACTGGTAGGGTTGGTATCAGTGGTCAGAGAAGTATTCAGACAAAGTCTAAATAAAATGAAAAGTAGCACATTTCTAACTCAACTCACATTTTGTTTTTAAATTACAGAGTTAACTCCCTTGCAGTTTCTCTCTACCAAAATTTCTCATCAAAATGTATTCTGTCAGAAATTGTATGCACAAGAGATGAGGGAAACAAGACCAAGGGGCTGACCAAGGCAGAAATGGAAAGACAACATAGAAGAGGATGTACAGGAAATTGGTGTCAGAAACTGAAGAAGGAAGATTAGGAATGGAGACGAACTTTATCTGCAGCAGTGAGCCTTAATGTCTCGGAGAGCTGAAGAAGAAGAACGGGGAAAGTAATTCTGGGGTGAAAGAGTTTTGAGGCCATTGAGGTATGAAAGAATCCAGGATAACCAGGGAGGTAGTGAGAATGAGCAGCTGAGTTTTTTTTTTTGTTTAACCACTGACAAGGATATGTATGGTTAAGTGGTTAAATCTTCTGTCTGCTGAGGGAGGGAGGGGGTCATTTATCCCAGTTTGGTTTTTTTTTTTTATCAGACCTGGCCTTGACCTCTTGCATTATGTGAGTAGTCTCAAAAACCAGGAATATCTTCTTTCAGCCATGAAACAAACCAGTTTAGTGTATATAGTTCTTAGTGCATTAACGAAAAGGATATATTCACATAAAAACCTGTTTGATTAAGTCTGAATTTAAATACAAGTGAAAAGCTCAAAAGAAAGGGAAAAAAAAGAAAGAATATAACCCCCAAAAAAAGTCCTGACACACGAGTGCAATGTACCTCTTTTAGTTACAGCATCATATCAAACTCTGCCTCAGTTCTGTAGCTTGAGTAACTCTCCGTTTTTGGGAGTTGGCAGTGGTCCAGTTAGGACGGAGGTGTGTACGTAAGGGAGGATTTTTGTCTGACGGTGCTGGATCAACAGTATAATCTTTTTTTTATCAGCTATGTTCTTTTTTCTTTTACTTTGGCAAGGAACAAAATATGAATCTCTATAGAATGAGGCTGTCTCCAAGGTGCTGCCCTGTAAATAGATTTGAGAGAACTGAAAAGAAAAGAAGTGGAGAACAAGTGTAAGATTGATTGAAAAATAAAAATGAAAAGTGAGAGAAAGAGCTCTTTTTTTTTCTCTTTCTCTCTCTGTCTGTGCCATTTTTGCTGTTTTGAAAAAAGTTTCTTTTAGACAAAGAAGATTGACAGGTCAGGCTCCTGTTACCATTCTTTGACATTGGGGCTGATTTCAGTATTTTTTATTTTGGCTACATTCTGGAAAAAAATTAATTTGTTCATATTAATTTTTAATTCAGGCATATGTGATTTATTTTAAACAATTTTTTTTTTTTTTAGATTTGTTTATTTTTCTTTCTTTCATAAATTCAAACAATAAAATCCAAGAAAGGCGTAACAATGAGCAAAATTAAATATCAAAATTGAATTCCAGATAACTTGGATGTTGATGCCTATCTTCACTCTCTCTCTCTCCCCCCGAGCCTTAAAGTCTCAAGGCACGTGCGGCTCCCGCAAGGGTTTTCCACAAATGCCTGGCTTTGCCTTTTTTTTCTGCTCTTGTCCAAGTGAGCCCTCTATTGCTCAACATCCTTTCTGTTGTTCTTCGCCATGTCTCCTTTGGTCTACCCTTACTTCTGTTCCCCTGTGGTGTCCATCTTAGTGCTATTTTTGGTAGTGAGTCGTCAGACATCCGGAGCACATGTCACAACCATCACCACTGTCTTTCCTCAATAATTGCTGTCAGTGGCTTCATCTGCATTTCTGCCAGCAAGATGTTATTTCTTATGATGTTTGGTCAAAATATTCTTCTAATTCTTTGTAAACATTTAAGCTGGAAAGATTTCTGTTTTCTATAGTTTTGGTGATTTTTCAGCATTCACTTCCATAGAGTAGTACACTTAGAACATTACTCTTAAATATCCTGATTTTCGTCTTTGCGCTTAGTTTTTTTAGATTTCCATATGGTCTGCAGCACTGCAAAAGCCTGATTTGCTCTTATAAGTCTGCTGATGATGTCCTCTGTGCTGTCTCCATTTTCTACTACTCTACTGCCAAGGTATACAAATTCATTGACCTCCTCCACTAATTTGCTATCTACTCTGAATATATTTCTGTTGTTCGCATTTTGCTTCATTAACTTTGTCTTTCCTACATTGGTCTTTAATCCTATGTTGTTAGCATTCCGAGTTAGCTTGTTTGTTTTTTCTTGTATATCTTTGCGCCTGCTTGACAATAAACAAATGTCGATGGCAGAGGCAAGGTCCTCTAGCACTTTGTCGAGTGTCCATTGTAATCCTGATTGTAATCTTCACTACTACTCTTTAAAAAAAAAATGGATACCAAAGAGTTAAATCATTATAAGGAAAGAGAAATGGATGGGAAGGAGTTAAATCAATGTGAGGGAGGAAAAAAAAAAAAGGTTAAGAAAGAGTTAAATCAGAATAAAGCAGAAAGTGTGAGATATATAGCCTGAATTTTACATTATATCTACACCACCACAAAATGGAACTATATTATTTATGTACAGTGAACTGCATGAAGTTTGATCTTTTTTTTTTTTTTTTTACTATTTATACATAAGATCTGAACCTTTGCTAAGCTTTTAGTTATTTAAGTGTTGTACTAAGTTTTCCTATGACTAAATAATGTGCATGCGAGTATGTAGTGTGAATGTATGCAAGTATACAAGGGGTTAATCCAAATTCAACATCTGATTGGCTGGTGAAAGTTAAAAATACATTTAAAAAATGCAAAACTTATGTACATAAATGTGTTACTTTTCCATCCATGAATTTCCTGAAGCAATCTTTCAGATAACTGTCACTCATAACATTATAACTGTATGCACGACAAAAGACTTGCAGTGAATCTCAGTGACACTGTGTCCTTCTCCTTCCAGAAAATGAATCTCACCAGGGATCTCACAGCTGGCAGGTATTACAGGGTCCATGCTTGCTCTGTCACTGCTCGTGTGCAGCTGAACAAAATGGACTGTGGATTGGCATTTAGTGAGATTTTGCTGATTGCTACAAGAAATGTGCCATGCTGCTATGGCACCCAGTTTATTTATACAAGCCAGTCAGAAGTTGATTTTGGAATTTCCCACTATTTATACGTGAAATTGTAATTTTAACACAGACTTTTGCTTGCTATTATTGTGGCCAGTAATGCAAATCCAGCATTGTTAGAACTGTTCAGAGGAGCTGTTCAGTAAGATGATGCTATCACTAAAAAAAAAAACTTCAACAGCTGATATCTGCCTGCTTTCAAATCGTCTTCTTAGACAAAAAGTGCCAAAATGTACTTCTTATTCCATTACTATCCTGCATCAAGCGACTCTTTTCAATAACAAATTTTTTTATAATTATACAGGACAAGAGAACATTTTTGTGGATTAATTATGAGTTTTTATTAGATTTTCCTTGATAACTTTCATGTAACAATCAGACAGTGGTGGTAAATTGATGGGGGTTGGGGGGAACTGGCATACAGATGAATAAAACAGTTCTGGAAATCTGACAGAAGAATTTCTGAAATAAACTGAATTCATTTTCGTTTGTATGTGTGTGCGTGTGTGTGTGTTTTTTTGTTTTTTTTTTCAGGTGTCTAGTTTTTCGAAAATAAATGGTTAATGTTTCATTTGTAATAGCACCCATAAGAGTAACAATTATAAGGAAATGCCTGATCTGTGAGATGAGGTGCACTTGATCTGTGAGATGAGGTGTGCTTGGTCTGTGAGATGAGGTGTGCTTGGTCTGTGAGATGAGGTGCACTTGATCTGTGAGATGAGGTGTGCTTGGTCTGTGAGATGAGGTGCACTTGATCTGTGAGATGAGGTGTGCTTGGTCTGTGAGATGAGGTGCGCTTGATCTGTGAGATGAGGTGTGCTTGGTCTGTGAGATGAGGTGCACTTGATCTGTGAGATGAGGTGTGCTTGGTCTGTGAGATGAGGTGCACTTGATCTGTGAGATGGAGTATGCTTGATCTGTATGTGCTGGTTTGTGTTTAGCTTAGCTGTTAAATGTTGATTGTGTGTGCCCAAAAACTTCTCATTTGATCTTGCCAAGAGCGGAAATAAATGTTTTGTGACAGTCAGGTATGTGTGTTTTTTTGTCTGCGATGGTTACACATTGACTGTGTGCCATGGTATTTGTGTACCTTAGAGGTGTGTCTTCAAGACACAGTACTGCGACCCAGGAAGGCTAGCATATGTCTTGGCTGTTTTAACTTTCCTTGAGAAATGTCTTTTGAGGCTTGGTCAATCCTGGTTCTGACTGACCTGAGGAACACAAAAAGTTCTACTTCAGTGGGGATTTGGAAACTGACCAGCAGGTGAGTACATCACCACAGTACTTACCTGGTACAGTATGTGCGCTATCTCCACTTAATGGTCATATTCTTGCCTACCACAGAAAGTCAAGACCCCCCCTCCCCCCACGCTTGCTCAAAAAGTTCTCCGTTTACTAACAGGCTGTTTTCATGGTGATGGAGCCATTTGAGAGTCTGTTTCTTAGGTCTGCTCTGGTGATACAAAGATAAATTGATGCAATTTGAACCAGTTTATAAAAAAAATACAAAGTAAAGTGAATATGCTATAAATGAAGGTTTAGCAAAGTACAGTGAGAGAGAGAGAATGTATGAATTTTTGAAGGTTTAGCAAAGTACAGTGAGAGAGAGAGAGAGAATGTATAAATGTTTGAAGGTTTAGCAAAGTACAGTGAGAGAAAGAGAGAGAGAATGTATAAATGTTTGAAGGTTTAGCAAAGTACAGTGAGGGAGAGAGAGAATGTATAAATGTTTGAAGGTTTACCAAAGTACAGTGAAAGAGATAATGTATAGATGTTTCAAGGTTTACCAAAGTACAGTGAGAGAGAGAGAGAGAGAATGTATACATGTTTCAAGGTTTACCAAAATACAGAGAGAGAGAGAATGTATAAACGTTTGAAGGTTTACCGAAGAATAGAGATTTATGTTTTTTTTTGTTTTTTTTTTTTTGGTAAAAGGTAAAGAAACAGCATTAATAAATAACAAGAACATACAGAACGCAAGCATCAACCAATAGTTGCACAAAAACGCGTGTTGTTTGTTTCTTTCTTTTAGCAGAAAAAGAGTATACGGAATTGCGCCGTAGAAATATGTTGGTTATATTGGTCAAGGAAAAAAAAATCCCTACGCTATCAGCGCGACAAAATGATGGACAGACCTGCGAAGGAAAGAAAGAAAGAAAGAAAAACGAGCTCACAAAAGGACAACCTAGTGAAGACCTGTAAAGAGTCAACGACATGCAGCATGAAACATAGTTCTAGGAACGAACTGAAATGATAGGCCAGGTGTCAATCATTCTTTAGGGGGCGCAGCTTAACATGGTCTTGCTCGTTGACCACCTTGGCTGATTCAGAATGGGATCACGTGTGAGTTCGCGGGTTATGTCGAGAGCAATTTTTTTTTTTAAATCCAAGCCTGCTCATTTCGTGGCGACTGCTCTAATTAAGCCACTATTGAAACCTCGTACTGAAGTACATGCCATCTGATACTGAGAAACCGGTACATACACAGTTATTTTCGTTTCGTTTCGTTTATTTATTAGTAATTTTAATACATCTTCCAGCATTTCCTCACATTTGCCATTTTTTTGCATTTGAAAAAGAAGTAAATCGTCTAAACACAGGAAGAAGTGACGAGAAACATAATTCTTATATTTATTTCTTATTCTTATATCCTTCCCGTGCCGTTAAACGTCACATAGGGCTCGTAAAGTAGTTCGCCAATTTTTCCTGGCTTCGGCGAGTCTTTCAACCTCATCAAAGGATTTTATGCCTGATAACTTGGCCTCTCTTAATAATGTCCTCTTCAGAGTTTCACGCGGTCTGGCCCTTTAGAAACATAATAACCAGACATTTTGTCAAAGATTTTGACACAGTGTACAATGTTGTGTACTTGACTACAAGAATACAGAAAACTAGGTCATATAACATGGAGAATGAAAAAGAACAAGTGCATAAGTTTTAGAACAGCTCCAAGTGCAATGTGAACTTCTCAAAGAAGTAAGGATGAAGACAAAATACTTTGGCCACACCAACAGACATAATAACAATATATTGAAGACCATACTAAGAGGTGAAAGAAAAAAGAGCAAGTGATAGATAAAGATGTAGATGGGAATGATAACATACAAGACTGGACTGGACTCAGCCCGACTGAATCCACAATCAAGGCGAGGGAGTGAGGGAACTCGGAGATTCATTACTGCCAACCTTCGTTTTGGAAAAGGCACATGATGATGATGATGATGATGATGATGATGATCCAAGAATGTAGTGAAAAGTATTTTTAACCTGACCATCTTTTCTAAGTGTTCCAATCCGGGGCAGCTCAGTACAGGTACAGGTAAAGGTAATCCTGTCATGGCCTTAGAGGCACATAGGGATGTGGTGTTAGTGCCCATATTTTCCTTGACCTGTCAGCACACTAGTGGGTGATATGGTCAGTATCACGCCTGGCCGCCTTTCCTTCCCCAACTCCAGAAGAAGTTGGGTACCCATTTCTACAGCTGGTTGACTGGGGTGCCTCTGGCCGGATTTGAACCGCCGACCTTCGCCACGAGAGACTAGTGCACTAACCACCTCGCCACTCCTTCAGGATTCAGTACATCGGGGTTTAAGTTAAATGTAAATTTTAACCTAAAATTTTAATCACTAGACGATACTGAAGTAGTGGAGCACTTAGAATATCATGGATAGAAAGAAAATCAAATAAAGAGATACTGACGGGATTAGGTATCGTAGAAAACTGGCTTGTAGACACCATCAAAGTTAGAAAGCTGAGACGCGTGGGACACATCAAGAGACAATGGTTTGGGCAGGAAAGGGGAAAGAGACGACCTGGCGGCAGGTGGACCCCAGGACATCATGTAAAGTCTGATCACGTCACTGTGAGATGCTGGTCAACTTGCGCAAGACCACTTTCAGGGAGTCGGTGAGATGGGGGCAGCGTTCTGGAAAGGTCAAGTCGGGTGACAAAGATTAGGTTTATAACTTTACTTACAAATGTAGCGATCAGGTCTGCTTGTTGCACTTCTCTACAGAGTAAATTATCTTTAAAAGAGCATTAATTTTTTTTTAAATTCTGGGTTTTTACTAACAAGCGACGAATTAAAGGTGAGAATACATGACAGATCGGAGCACTGTTTGTTTGTTTGTTTGTTTTTTTTAAAATAGGGAACGTTTAGCAGTTCCAACGGAAAAAATGCGATTCCCTGGACAAATCTATAAAGTGCTGTACTGTCCTGTATAATACGAGACAGTTGGTCACTTTAGCTTATTTGAGGAAAACATTGTAGGAGCGAAGAAGCTGCCAGTTCTGTCAGTCAGCGACCCATAGCTGACATGCTGATGTCTAGTTTAGTTAACCATAGCTGACATGCTGGCGTCTAGTTTAGTTAACCATAGCTGACATGCTGGCGTCTAGTTTAGTTAACCATAGCTGACATGCTGGCGTCTAGTTTAGTTAACCATAGCTGACATGCTGGCGTCTGGTTTAGTTAACCATAGCTGACATGCTGGCGTCTAGTTTAGTTAACCATAGCTGACATGCTGGCGTCTAGTTTAGTTAACCATAGCTGACATGCTGGCGTCTGGTTTAGTTAACCATAGCTGACATGCTGGCGTCTGGTTTAGTTAACCATAGCTGACATGCTGGCGTCTGGTTTAGTTAACCATAGCTGACATGCTGGCGTCTGGTTTAGTTAACCATAGCTGACATGCCGGCGTCTGGTTTAGTTAACCATAGCTGACATGCCGGCGTCTGGTTTAGTTAACCATAGCTGACATGCCGGCGTCTGGTTTAGTTAACCATAGCTGACATGCCGGCGTCTGGTTTAGTTAACCATAGCTGACATGCCGGCGTCTGGTTTAGTTAACCATAGCTGACATGCCGGCGTCTGGTTTAGTTAACCATAGCTGACATGCCGGCGTCTGGTTTAGTTAACCATAGCTGACATGCCGGCGTCTGGTATAGTTAACCATAGCTGACATGCGGGCGTCTGGTTTAGTTAACCATAGCTGACATGCTGGCGTCTGGTTTAGTTAACCATAGCTGACATGCTGGCGTCTGGTTTAGTTAACCATAGCTGACATGCTGGCGTCTGGTTTAGTTAACCATAGCTGACATGCTGGCGTCTGGTTTAGTTAACCATAGCTAACATGCTGGCGTCTGGTTTAGTTAACCATAGCTGACATGCCGGTGTCTGGTTTAGTTAACCATAGCTAACATGCTGGCGTCTGGTTTAGTTAACCATAGCTGACATGCCGGGGTAAGGTTAAGTTAACCATAGCTGACATGCCGGCGTCTGGTTTAGTTAACCATAGCTGACATGCCGGCGTCTGGTTTAGTTAACCATGGCTGACATGCCGGCGTCTGGTTTAGTTAACCATGGCTGACCAACACTCTGTCCCACGTCTCTTTGGATCCCCACCCCCCTCCCCCAGCAAGAAAACAAGCCTGGCTAACGGGGAAGGTTGGCCATTGTCCTCACGACGGTTAAGTCAGCCGAAGAAGGACTGCGCGCACCTGCGTTTTAGTAGCACTCGGGGACTGAAGAAAAGCTGCTCTAACAAGCTTCCAAGCCGACACGATGTTGTGCCTCAACACATTCACAGCATCAGCTGCAAATAACACCAGCTGGCAGGGAGATAGTACACAACACAATACAACACAGTAAACAATAAGATAAATCGTGTTTTTATTACTTTTGTTAACATTTATTTAAAATACCCTTCAGAAAAAAGAGTCTTAAATTTAGAGTTCTCAGAAGTTCTCAATCCCCTCCTTTCCTCAAAAGTTCTTTTTTCCGCTTCCTTTCCTTCATCCAACGACCGTACTCTCAGTTCTTTTGTCCGCTTCTTTTCCTTCATCCAACGACCGTACTCTGAGTTCTTTTGTCCGCTTCAAACAAATAACTCGTTTCATTCACGTATACCTTCCACACAAAAACGCTTGGGCCAGCATTCACATCGATGCCCATATTACCGTTTTGTCCGCTTCTTTTCCTTCATCCAACGACCGTACTCTGAGTTCTTTTGTCCGCTTCTTTTCCTTCATCCAACGACTGTACTCTGAGTTCTTTTGTCCGCTTCTTTTCCTTCATCCAACGACCGTACTCTGAGTTCTTTTGTCCGCTTCTTTTCCTTCATCCAACGACCGTACTCTGAGTTCTTTTGTCCGCTTCTTTTCCTTCATCCAACGACTGTACTCTGAGTTCTTTTGTCCGCTTCAAACAAATAACTCGTTTCATTCACGTATACCTTCCACACAAAAACGCTTGGGCCAGCATTCACATCGATGCCCATATTAACAAAAAATCCGTTAAGATTGTTGGCAACAAACCAAAGCCAGCCTTGCTCATCAAATCCAAAAGTGTCTGGCCATCGCATGGCCGTATCGTTCTTCACTAACTCTACTTGAGTTGCCAGAACTACTTTGTCAATGCCAAGCTTCTGTTCGTTCATGTCTTTGTCTGAATCCCAGAAGTACACTGCGTTTAGATCAAGAGCACCATAATAGAGGCGTTTGCTTCCATAGGCCAAACCACCAGTTGGGGAAATCTTTCTACCCACATATCTCACACCATTATTCCCTGTGAAATTCGCGTTCCTGAGAGTCGATGTAGGAACCTGGTATAGACTGTTTCCTCTAAGCGAACAATAATAAACGTATCTAGAGTCCGGAGACAGCGCTATACCATCAACGTTTCCCTCGGATTTGAAGGACGGGTCTTCCAGGTTATGAGCTGTACGTGTCTCGAAGTCGTAGACGTGTATGCGACCCTCGCTAACGTCACTGATATAGGCGTATCTCACTTTTCCGTCCACGTAGTCCAAAACAATATCGTTCATTGCATTATTGTTACGGCTAACCACATCTGCCGGCATTTCATACCTTTGTACTTCAGTATCTGTATTCAAGTCATAAACTACGATTTTAGCCGGGCACAGATTCAGCGAACCTCCAACTCGACCAGAATCTATGGCATACATGAGCCCTGTGTTGGGGTCAATCTCCATGCTCTGTACGTACTGAAGAGCTTGGCAGTCACCTTGTTTCTGAGAGGCCCAGTCTGGATATGGCCGCAACTTGGCCTTTCCCTGGACGCTGACCACCTTCGCTAGAGTTACTGGATGACCGGAAGTCCATCTCCACCTTGGAACTGTGAGATATACGTCGTCTTTATATACCTGTTGGTGGATGATGTGTATAAATATTAATGTGGATGTGAGTCTGTTACTATTTACTAAATTTTTAATTAAATACAAATTGAGCTACAGAATATGTGGATCAGTCAGTCGGTCATTTTTATAGCCCCTTGCGGAACTTTGCTTCCCTAACAGCTCTCATGCAGGTCTCTTGGTTGTAAGCAAGATGCCCTGCTGCTGATACAGAATATGTGGATGCCTTTTTCTAAAATCTTTCTGAAAACCCAGAGCGGCAGATACTGGATACTGGTTATGACCTCGCTCCGTTGCTGACCTAAGGGAGCTGCTTCATTACACTCGGGACATGCCCGTACGTGCTCTGCATTCGACATCAGGATGTCCTTTAATGTTTTGGCTGATATAATTCCAAGACTGTGTCGCCTGTATGTTGTTCTAGTGCGCAACTGGGATATGCTTCCATTTCCTGAAATCACATGTAAGTCATGGAGGCGGAGTGTGGTATATGCTTTTGAGAAAGGTTTCTAACGCTGATTCTTCTATTTGCTGCTTGAAAGACTGATATATGTCTTGTTTGTCCAATCTGATGTCTCCTAGTGGATTAGCCCTGGCTGTAGGCTGTTCAGTTTTTGCGTTGCCAGCAACGCCGATTGTTGGTCCGTACATTAAATCCCTATGATGTTTTGGATTTGAGTTTGGTATATTATGTTCAATTACTCATTTCTAATGGTTCTCCGTCTTTCTTTCTCAATAAAACGGAATAGAAGGAGGATAGAAGGGCTTTCGAGGAGGATGCCACAAAGCTAAGTTTTCATTTCATTTTATGTTCTATTAGTTGTATGTTGTTGTGTTTGTGTATGTAATCCTTGAGAAAGGCTCACGCCGAAATATTGGATGATGTATGTTTTTCATTTAATCATTCTCATCTTACTCTCATACTTTCTGCTATTTGTTGTTGTTTTTTTTTCTCACCCTCTCTGCCGCCGTGTAAAACTCTACCATACTCCTCTATCTATTTCTTTCTTTCTTAATAGACTCTGAGAGTCCGTGATGATTCTGGTTCGTTATGCTTTCTGGGTCATTAGCCAACGAAAATTGAAGCCATGGAGGCAGATCCTGGACTTATTCATTCCTACTTTCGATAAAAAAATAGACTTTAAAAAATGCAGAATGACAAAATGGTCTTCAGACTCCAGGAAGTATTCTGCAGAGCTACATTCTCTACGAAGAGAGGAGAGGCCAAACCCGAGGTAGAAAGAGTACATGGAGTACACAGAAACTGCTGAGCACGGGATTACTGGAGCTGAGTTATCTCTTTGCCTTGACGGATGAGCATATGAAACTAAGAACAAGAAGAAGAAGAAGAAGACTGATTGACTGATTGATATTTATTTCAAAAGGGTTAAGAATTGGGCACGCAGGCCCGTCTGACATCAGAAGAAGAAGAAGAAGAAGAAGAAGAAGAAGAAGAGAAGAAGAAGAAGAGAAGAAGAAGAAGAAGAAGATGATGATGATGATGATGATGATGATGATGAAATCATACAAGAGAATTCTTAATAGATGATGATGTGGTCAAAGATTTGTAACGACATCTTCATTATTAAGTAGGTCTGGGAGTGTACTGCATGATGTTCTCTGAACTGAGTTTAACCATAATCCAGGCGTATAAACAGGCTCTACCATCTTTGATTCCAACAGTCAATACAATCAGAAACTTTCTATAGACTGGGTCTTGATAAACTATAGCTACCCAACTCATCATTTAACCAGTAAATTACAGTAGTAAGATTAACCGTCGCCGATAAAAGATATTTATAAAACAATTTACCTTTATCCCTGCCAGCATGTTAATTTTCGGAACGTAGGTCCCATTTTTAATAGCCTCTTCCCTATCCGAATCCGAAGGCCAGTCGAAGTCCAGCGTTGTCCACTCATAAACGAGCTTAGAATCACCAAACGTTTGAGCTCTGCCGAGCGTACAAAGCAGCAATACTTGTGCTAGTGTTAAGGCTAGAGCTTTCATCTTTGTCGCTGTCGAAATGTGACCTTAACTTGGACTATTTATCTACTGTTCTCTTCTATGCAGGTTGCTTTATCTATTTGGGCTAAACTGTTTTATATTTAGTCCGTTATGACCCCGCGTTTTGAATAATAACAATACTAGCCATAACCCTTTGGAAAAAAATGCGAAAAAACATGTTCTATTACTATATATATATTATTCAGGTTGGTTACTTGTTTTTATCTAGTGAAATTTTATCCTATATTTACTTTACTCCAAAGAGGGAAAAACACGAAAAACCTTGACCCCAAAAAGCACACGAGAATGAGAAGCTCAAGGAAGCGAACAATTTACAAACATCCCATACTCTCGCTCCGTAACAGAGAAGTAAGAGAACACAGTTTTGTAGGATCAGACCTCAGAAACAAAAATCCTAGACAAAGCACTTGTAGACGTGAGAGAAAACTGTGTTCTCATACTTTACGGTAAGAAAGCCCCGTTGTTTCTTATTCACAGAAAAATGTGATCCTGTAACCATAACCTGAAATTAACTTTATGTCAAAAAAAAAAAGTATTCGTTCGTTTGTTGTTGTTGTCCAGTTTACACTAGACATGGCAAGAGACCGTGTGTGAATGTTTGTGTCCGAAAAGTTTATGCTTGCGAGAGTGTGAATCTGAGTTATGGAATTTCTATCATGATTTCGTTTTTTTTTTCCAGGTATCGCGATCTTTATTTCGATTTAACAGGTGGTATTGGCTTCATTTTCAAATACCTTGGGTTGCTACAAATAGATAATGTAGTTCGTTAGTACGTTGTTCTCTCATGGCTAGAAGGCTGCTTGTTGTACCGAAGTCAGTGGTTCAAATCCCAGATAATTCTCTTGTGATTTTTCTTTCTCCGCCCATCACTATAAAGTGCTTTGTCTAGGATTTTATTTTCGAGGTCTAATCCTTCAAAACTGTGTTCTCTTACTTTACCGTACGAAAACTTCGTTGTTCCCTATTTATAGAGAATTTGTTCGCTTTAAATTTCATCCTGTACTGTCTTCGAGTGGACGCCAGGCTGCAGTGACTCCACCCAGTTTGTCATTATTTTCTTCACTTTCGGTTGATTTACTGCTCTGTAATGGAGGGCAATAAAAGTACATTGCTAACATGCTGGCGTCGGAATTGGCGAAACATTGCTGACATGCCTGGCGTCAGGGTTGGCGAAACATTGCTGACATGCTGGCGTCAGGGTTGGCGAAACATTGCTGACATGCTGGCGTCAGGGTTGGCGAAACATTGCTGACATGCTGGCGTCAGGGTTGGCGAAACATTGCTGACATGCTGGCGTCAGGGTTGGCGAAACATTGCTGACATGCTGGCGTCAGGGTTGGCGAAACATTGCTGACATGCTGGCGTCAGGGTTGGCGAAACATTGCTGACATGCTGGCGTCAGGGTTGGCGAAACACTGCTGACCAAGATCCTTTCATACGTCTCCTCTGGGACGCCCAGTAACAGACCTAGATAACGGGGAAGGATCGCCAGAGTTCACATGGCGGTTAAGTCTGCTAATGAAGAACTGCACACGCTCTGGTTTTTAGCACCACCCAGGGACTGAGAAAAAGCTGCCCTAACACGCTTCCAAGCCGACACGACACTATATCTCAACATCTTCACAGCATCAGCTGCAAATAACACCAGCTGGCAGGGAAATGGTAGACAACACAATACAATACAGTGCACAATAAAATAAATCATGTTTTTATTTATTTCATTAACATTTATTTAGAATACTCTACAGAAAACAGATTCTTCAATTTAGAGTTCTCAGAAGTTTTCAGTTCCTTTCCTTCATCCAACGACCGTACTCTGAGTTCTTTTGTCCGCTTCTTTTCCTTCATCCAACGACCGTACTCTGAGTTCTTTTGTCCGCCTCAAACAAATAACTCGTTTCATTCACATATACCTTCCACACAAAAACGCTTGGGCCAGCATTCACATCGATGCCTATATTACCGAAAAATCCGTTAAGATTGTTGGCAACAAACCAAAGCCAGCCTTGCTCATCAAATCCAAAAGTGTCTGGCCACCGCATGGCCGTATCGTTCTTCACTAACTCTACTTGACTTGCCAGAACTACTTTGTCAATGCCAAGCTTCTGATCGTTCATGTCTTTGTCTGAATCCCAGAAGTACACAGCGTTTAGATCAAGAGCACCATAATAGAGACGTTTGCTTCCACGAGCCAAACCGTCGCTTCGGGAAATCTTTCTACCCACATTCCTCACGCCATTATTCCCTGTGAAATTCACATTCCTGAGAGTCGATGTAGGAACCTGGTATAGACTGTTTCCTCTAAGCGAACAATAATAAACGTATCTAAAGTCCGGAGACAGCGCTATACCATCAACGTTTCCCTCGGATTTGAAGGACGGGTCTTCCAGGTTATGAGCTGTACGTGTCTCGAAGTCGTAGGCGTGTATACGACCCTCACCTGTGTCACTGATATAGGCGTATCTCACTTTTCCGTCCACGTAGTCCAAAACAATATCGTTCATTGCATTATTGTTACGGCTAACCACATCTGCCGGCATTTCATACCTTTGTACTTCAGTATCTGTATTCAAGTCATAAACTACGATTTTAGCCGGGCACAGATTCAGCGAACCTCCAACTCGACCAGAATCTATGGCATACATGAGCCCTGTGTTGGGGTCAATCTCCATGCTCTGTACGTACTGAAGAGCTTGGCAGTCACCTTGTTTTTGAGAGGCCCAGTCTGGATATGGCCGCAACTTGGCCTTTCCCTGGACGCTGACCACCTTCGCTAGAGTTACTGGATGACCGGAAGTCCATCTCCATCTTGGAACTGTGAGATATACATCGTCTTTATATACCTGTTTGTGAAAGATGTGTATAAATATTAATATGGATGTGAAACTTCCTATTTACTATAATTTTAATTAAATATAACTTGAGATCCTAAAGGTATTATTTGGGAACCGCGTTAACGTATTGGATTAGTCATTCGCTTCCCCTACCAGACGACTCGGTTTCGACTTGCACTTACCACAGCTGTGGTCAAACCGTTGATCGGGAAAAAAGCCCAGACTCAGGGAAAGAAAATGGTTACCAGGGTTAACTTAGAAAACGAAGAGGAATTACGCCGCTAGCTACGGAGTTCGTGTTGACAGCGAATCTAGCTGGCAGCTTCTGGTAATCTGTTTGACTAGATAGCAGAGCACTTATGGTTTGATCACGGGCAAAGACGCCAGTTTACAGTTCATACCTCCTTTGAGCTATAGAATATTTGGATGCATTTTTTACAATCTCTAAAAACCGAGAGCGGCAGATCTTGGGTTTATTTTTACTTTCAATACATAAAAATGTTTGTCTTTTTTAAATGCTGTATGCCAAAATGGTCTTCAGATTCTAGAAGATACTCTACAGACACTTGCATTCTCTACGAAGACTGAAGAGGACAGACCTGGTAGTAGAGAAAGCACTTGGGTGGAACACAGAGGAGCTAACAAGAACTGTTGATCATGTCATTTAATGGAGCTGAGATATCTCTTTGCCTTGACGACTGGGTATATTAAACCAAGAAGAAGAGGAAGAAGAAGAGGAAGAAGAAGAAGAGGAAGAAGATTATAAAATGCTCTTGAAATCATAAAGCAGAATTCTTAACAACAGATCTTACATCCTTCCCGTGCCGTTAAACGTCACACAGGGCTCGCATGGTAGTTAGCCAAGTTTTCCTGTTTTCTGCGAGCTTTTCAACCTCATCAAGGGATGTTATGCCCACTAAACTGGCCTCTCTTAACAATGCCCTCTTTGGAGTTTCACGTGGTCGACCTCTCTTTCTTCTGCCTGTTGTGTTAACTTGATAGCTTGTTTTGGTATTCTTTGATTGTTTCTTCTCATCACGTGACCGACATATGTCCATCTTCCTTTTTCTAATCACCCATGAGACAAGTTGTTGTTTGCTCATCTGTCTTATCTCTGCGTTGTTCTTGAATTCGTCCCACTTTATACCGAGTATTTTCCTTAGGAATTTGTTTTCAAAAGAGTCTAATTTGTTGACTGTTCCTTTAAATATTAATTGAATAATCTTAACAACAGATGCTGTGGTTAAAAAATTGTAATAACATCATCATCATTTAGGACTGGGAGTGTACTGCAGAATGCATTCTTAATTGAGTGGAACCATAAAACAGGCTTATAAATAGGCTCCACCTTTGCTGATCTCAACAGTATGACCACGCTGAAGCAATACAGTCAGAAACTTTGTATGTCTGCAAGACAGGATCTTGATCAACTTTAACTACGCAACTCATTACTGAACTGGTTAAGTCCAGTTGTGAGATTAGCGTCATTGATAAAAGATAATTATAAAACAACTTACCTTTATCCCTGCCAGCATGTTAATTTTCGGAACGTAGGTCCCATTTTTAATAGCCTCTTCCCTATCCGAATCCGAAGGCCAGTCGAAGTCCAGTGTTGTCCACTCATAAACGAGCTTAGAATCACCAAACGTTTGAGCTCTGCCGAGCGTACAAAGCAGCAAACCTTGTGCTAGTGTAAAAGCTAGAACTTTCATCTTTCCTGCTCTGGAAACGTGGCCTTAACTGCGGTTATTTATGTACTGTTCTAAAGTACATAGGCCGGCTTTATCTATGTGGGCTAGAACATAGTACATTACCTCCGTCATGACGATGCTTTTTAAATAACCCCTTTTAAAAAAGTGCGAAGAAATATACTCTGCAAAAATACAATATATATATATATATATATATATATATATATATATATATATAGGTATTAGTCCGGTATTTTGCTTTTTTGTCTACTGTAATTTGTTTTACTACATTTCCTGTACTACCTTTAATTCAAGGTCCTCGTGTACGATGACATCGATCATACGGGATGGAAAATGAGGCAATGACCAAGGCCCCTGTCTTGGCTAATTAAGCAGGATGGTACACAAGGTGTGGCGGTGACGGACTAGTTTTGTTTATATCCCTCACTTTAACAGTGCGCTGGACAAAGCTAGCTCCAATCATAGCTTTTTCTGTTGTCCACCTATCTGTATTGGTAACTTCCTCTAGCTTTTTTTTTCTGTCTACCTTTTCTTCTATTATGATATTAATTATTGTATTGTCTCTCTGTGTCTCTCTCTGTGTCTCTCTCTCTCTCTCTCTGTTTTTCTGTCCCTTTCTGTCTCTCTCTGTCTTTTTTTCCACTGTTTCTTTCAATTGCAGCTGTTCTGAAATGAAGGACAACAAAAGTATGACATCTTAGATTATACAACACAGTACTCAGTATTAGATTCTTGGTATCATCGCGAACGAGATACTTCCAGAACGGCTCCACCTCTCGTGACAGTGATTATCGCACAGAATGTGTATCAACGGTCGCTGCCATCAGCTCTTGATGATGAACCACCCAGTGAGGGGCTCATTTCAGGAACTACAAAAGTCCCACAAAATGCGAAGCCGGTCAGCGGCGGTATCAGCACGAACTTCATCTCCAGGACGAAACCGAGCCAAGACGTCAAGCTCAGCCAGGGAGTTAAACTGAGTCAAGACGCCAAGCCAAGACGCCAAGCCAAGACGCCGAGCCAAGACGCCGAGCCGAGCCAGGGCGTCAAGCTTAACAAAGACGTCAAGCTGAGCCAAGACGCCAAGCCGAGCCAAAGTCCAAGCTTAGCAAAGACGCCAAGCTGAGCCAAGACGTCAAGCTGAGCCAAAGTCCAAGCTTAACAAAGACGCCAAGCTGAGCCAGGACGTCATGCCGAGCCAAAGTCCAAGCTTAGCAAAGACGCCAAACTGAGCCAAGACGTCAAGCTGAGCCAGGACGCCAAGCTGAGCCAAGACGTCAAGCTGAGCCAAAGTCCAAGCTTAACAAAGACGCCAAGCTGAGCCAGGACGTCATGCCGAGCCAAAGTCCAAGCTTAGCAAAGACGCCAAGCTGAGCCAAGACGTCAAGCTGAGCCAGGACGCCAAGCTGAGCCAAGACGTCAAGCTGAGCCAGGACGCCAAGCTGAGCCAAGACGTCAAGCTGAGCCAGGACGCCAAGCTGAGCCAAGACGTCAAGCTGAGCCAGGACGCCAAGCTGAGCCAAGACGTCAAGCTGAGCCAGGACGCCAAGCTGAGCCAAGACGCCAAGCCAAGATGCCAAGCCGAGCCAAAGTCCAAGCTTAGCAAAGACGCCAAGCTGAACCAGAACGTCAAGCTGAGCCAGGACACCAAGTTGAGCCAGGACACCAAGTTGAGCCAGGACGCACATAAAGCCACCACAGTTCACCACTGGCCGGGTAGATATAACGAAGAATCATCAATGCTGTCTATTCGAAGCTCACAGCTCACAGTTGTGCCAAAGCACTAATGTGATGGTATATTGTTAGATCAGTCAAAGGGAAGCAATAATCTTTAAAAGTAAGGTGTTATACTTGTTGTATTATTGATTTTTTTTCCACGGGAGAAAGTTAGTCAGCTCATGTAACTTTGACTGATAGCGTAAACTTGCACGGGATAGGTGAGCTTAGTTTAAGGAAAAGTTAAAGTGCCATGTTTGGAATGTCAGTGTTGACATAACAGACTACATTTAGTATTAGAGATTTTAGTTTTTAGGAAATTATTTGCTTTAGAAACTAAAGGTCATACAAACACGTGGAGTGAGCTTTTCTTCGTGATAGAATATTCGGGAATCATGCGAAGAATTAATATGGAATATTCAAGCTTGAGTAAGTTTTTGATGAGAGAATTTTTGAGTAATTGTGCTTAGTAGTCATTTTTTTTAGGAGTTTGCAAGTAGTCAGTTCCAGTTATGTAGTAGACTTAGTTCTAGTTATGCAGTATACTCAGTTCTAGTTATGTAGTAGACTCAGTTCCGGTTATGTAGTAGACTCAGTTCTAGTTATGTAGTAGACTCATTCCAGTTATGCAATAGACTCAGTTCTAGTTATGTAGTAGACTCAGTTCTAGTTATGTAGTAGACTCAGTTCTAGTTATGTAGTAGACTCAGTTCTAGTTATGTAGTAGACTCAGTTCTAGTTATGTAGTAGACTCAGTTCTAGTTATGTAGTAGACTCAGTTCTAGTTATGTAGTAGACTCAGTGTAAGTATATTGTCCTTTAAGACACGTTTTCTTTGTCAGTGTAAGCTGTTTAGTAGCGTTGTCCTTATCAGGACAGAACTGTGTTGCACTGGTTTCCAACTTTTGGAAAATATGCGTGTTCTGGATATTTATTGGAAATTCACTAGTTTGTAAGTAGTTGCTTATAGTAGTTACTAGTTGTCAGAAACTTCTTCCCCATGGCGTTGACTACGCGCCCCGGAAGTTCTTGTGATATTTGTTGATTCAACCCGCCATGTTGGCAGCTCGTCCTCTGTTGTCATCTCCATTTTTCATCGTTCATTTCTTCGTTCAATAAATGTTTTGATGTGTATCCTTGTAGCTGGATTATTATTATCTTCGTGGAGTTTTCTAGCTGTTAGTCCTGTCGAGTAAGCGGGAAGTTCTGTCAAAGTTTTCATACCTGACGCTGTCATTTGTGTTGTAGCAGTTTGCGAACCCGCCATTGTTGTTGTGTCACTCAGTGGGTACCATAGTGACAAGATTGCCTTTTTTGGTATAGTAGTGTTACCAACTCTTACAGGGCAACAACAACATGTAAGGCTGTCAAGGTACAGTAAAAGTCCAGTGTACTTGTCTACTATTTATCGACGGGTTACCATAAAGCACTGTGCTGTATCACTTGTTTAATGGAGAAAAGGAAACTCTAGCACATAATTCAGGCCACAAAAATTTGGGATGTTAGAAGAAACCAAGTACACTTATCGATTAACAAACTACATATCTCTGGGAACTGGTCTGCGTGAATGCGTGGTATATGTGTGCGCGTGTGTGTATGTGTGTTCTCCAAGCGTTGAAAAAACTTCAAGGACAGGGACTGACACATCTTGAACAAGGCCTTTATCAAGGCCAGTGCAAGCGGTTTTAACAAGCTATTTTAAGGCAGACGAGGTCATTCGAGAGATAAGAACTTGCAAAGTCGTCATTCTAGAGTCTGTTCATTCTCTTTTGGGACTTTCCGGTCAGTGCCTGTCTGAGCAGCTTCCTCGAGTCACGTGCTCATTACTCTAAACTAGGCCACATAAGGATGGCTCCACGACTACATGCGAGACAGACAGAATCAAGGAAAAAAAATCATGGGTTTTATTGCAGCCATTATTGCCATCTTTATTACAGACAAACAAAAATGATGTGCATAAACATGGGGGAAACAAGACCAAGGGGTAGACCAAGACAGAAATGGAGAGACAACATAAAAGAAGATATACAGAAAACTGGTGTCACCGTGAACATATATATTGCTGCTAACTGGAATTGCAGCTGCTATTTTATATAATTTTTTGTATCTACTTACTACAACAAGTCTCAGTTTCACACCTGTCTGAATCTGAATATTCACTGATGAACGCTTCTTTTCACCCAAGTTATATGTTTTATGTTATACTTCTGCTACCTGTGGCTCTGTTAATTGTCTTACTTTCAGTCGAGATTCTTCTCTTTCCATGCCTGCTTAAACTATTCGCTTCACAGACTACTTTCATCCCAGGAACGATCATT
This sequence comes from Achatina immaculata, assembly GCA_009760885.1. Classification (NCBI taxonomy): domain Eukaryota; kingdom Metazoa; phylum Mollusca; class Gastropoda; order Stylommatophora; family Achatinidae; genus Lissachatina; species Lissachatina immaculata. Next base: position 12,613,744 of record CM019711.1, read on the forward strand.
CTCCCCAGTGGCGCAATAGCACCACAGTAGCAGCAATATTACGTTTTAAAAGACCTTATTGATCCACATGGTGACGATGTGAGACAACAAGTGGCATGATACATTTCAAAACTCACGACAAGACGAATCTCTAACTCAAGACACACTGAGTAAACTCCAGGCGACCACTGACCATCCGTAGACATTCGTAGGCCATCAAAACGTCTAACTACATTTCTAAGCCTGTACTACTCTAACACAGTACACAAGAACTACATTTTACCACAGACAATCTAACCTGGCCTACCTACTCTGTCCAAACTAAAACTTCAACTGATCTCGAAATCATCTGATTTCTGTCTCACGACTTTTCTTTTTCCCCCATTCATACGTGCCCAAAATATGAGAGGCATATCTTCCCCTGGGAGTTGTTCTAGCTTCTAGAGAGCTCTCGGTTATCAAGTTTGACGTGGATCTACTGCCCGGGTCGCGCGGGGATCACAGGCAATGACAAAGCGGACAAACACGGTATCACTTCAGGGCATCTGTATGAACGAACAAAGAGGAGACTGCAAGAGGCAACCTTGGACAGGTTGCATCTGGAGGACGACATCGAGTTGGATGATGACAATCACATCAGGAGGAGGATCGAGTTTAGAGGGAGGAGAGAGGAAGTGGACTTTTTTTTCCGAAAGAAGTGGTTTAGTGCGTGTTACCCACAACCAGTGTGTGACTGGCTCCATCAGCGGGCACACACTTCAGTGGATGTTGGAACGGAAGGCGGAGCACGCATGGGAACGCCCGGAGTGCAAGGATGCCAGTCTCATATTACAGATTTATTCAGTAAATTATAGTTTACAATATGAAATTAAAACCAATTCATCAAAATTGTTTAGACGGATTTATTTCTCAAAACAAGCTGCCGAAATTTCTGCAGCGGTTTATGGTCAACAAGAAAGCGTCTATCCAACAATACTACCAGCGCATTCTTTGGGGACAGCGAGGTCGGCCAAGCCTTCTATCATAGTGCCAGAGTAAGCATCACATTTCTTGAACAAATCTTCCGTACACTGGAAGCCAAGTTTGCTCATTTCACAGTCCGAGGCTGTGCCGACATGGGGTGCGATACATGCAAGCAGTTCGGCAGAATGCTGGCCAACTTGAACGAAGCAGTCCAGCTTAAATTTAGGGTCGTTACAAATGACGTCCCAGGTTTGAAATGTTGGCGCAATACTGGAGTTGGAGATGATTCCGTCTGAAATGAGAGAAGCTATTTTTTTTATAACTGCGTTTGGCAAGACTATCTGTCTGTCTGTCTCTCTGTCTGTCTAGAAGAATTCGAGACGGCCTGCATAGCCAATTCATGTCTGTATGAAAATGAAGGTCTTTCATTTTGTTCGTTCTGTCTTTGTGCCTACTGTTTGTTTTTCTTTCGGCTATTTGTCTGTCTGCTGTTCATCTGTTAACTGTTTGTCTGCCTGTCTGCTGTTTGTTCATCTGTTAACTGTTTGTCTGTCTGCTGTTTGTTTATCTGTCTACTGTTTGTCTAACTGTCGGCCTCTTTGTCCCTTAGTCTGTCTGTCTCTCTAACTTGATAATCATTCAGGCGGCTAGATGAAGAAGCTCCACCACAGATTCATCTCTAGTTCATTCGTTCTATCTTAGAAACACAAGAACAGACACCAGAAAGATACCAACCTCCCAGAGAGCAGCGGTTGAACTCACACAACAACAGACACCAGAGAGATACCAACCTCCCAGAGAGCAGCGGTTGAACTCACACAACAACAGACACCAGAGAGATACCAACCTCCCAGAGAGCAGCGGTTGAACTCACACAACAACAGACACCAGAGAGATACCAACCTCCCAGAAAGCAGCGGTTGAACTCACACAACAACAGACACCAGAGAGATACCAACCTCCCAGAGAGCAGCGGTTGAACTCACACAACAACAGACACCAGAGATATACCAACCTCCCAGAGAGCAGCGGTTGAACTCACACAACAACAGACACCAGAGAGATACCAACCTCCCAGAGAGCAGCGGTTGAACTCACACAACAACAGACACCAGAGAGATACCAACCTCCCAGAGAGCAGCGGTTGAACTCACACAACAACAGACACCAGAGATATACCAACCTCCCAGAGAGCAGCGGTTGAACTCACACAACAACAGACACCAGAGAGATACCAACCTCCCAGAGAGCAGCGGTTGAACTCACACAACAACAGACACCAGAGAGACACCAACCTCCAGAGAGCAGCGGTTGAACTCACACAACAACAGACACCAGAGAGATACCAACCTCCCAGAGAGCAGCGGTTGAACTCACACAACAACAGACACCAGAGAGATACCAACCTCCCAGAGAGCAGCGGTTGAACTCACACAACAACAGACACCAGAGATATACCAACCTCCCAGAGAGCAGCGGTTGAACTCACACAACAACAGACACCAGAGATATACCAACCTCCCAGGGAGCAGCGGTTGAACTCACACAACAACAGACACCAGAGAGATACCAACCTCCCAGAGAGCAGCGGTTGAACTCACTGATAAGACACTGTGAAGCTGCCTTGTACTGTGGCATTTGATCGCACAGTTTTTGAACAGCCTGGACAAGAGATGGCGAGTTTAATGCTTTCTTTTCATAGTGGACATTGTGAAATATGTTAACAAACAACGTGTGTGAAATATGTTAACAAACAACGCACGTTTTTACTTCTGACGGACTGTGTTTACCATTGTCTTTTGTGCCACAAATATTTGGTTTTGTTGTTGTTGTTGTTGTTGTTGTTGTTGTTGTTGTTGTTGTAGATAGAGAATATGCTCTCGGCCATACGCAAGGTTCGAGCCTGTTTTTGTATTTCACATTTTGTCTTCCAACATTTTTGGAGCTTCGCTTGACAAGTATACCTCCATTTGTTTTCTTAATGCCATGTTGTCTTTCCTCCTGTAGCCCAACCCATTTTTTGCCTTTGTGGCCATTCAGTCTGTCATGTGCATTGTCCCTTGCGGAACTTTGCCTCCCTGATAGCTCTCCTATAGGCCTCTCGGTTCCTCTTAAACAAGAAACAACGAGGCTTTCGTACAGTAAAGTAATAGATCACATTGTTGTATGGTTAAACCTGGAAAAAAATTATTGGACAAGGAAACTTTTACACGTGAGAGATAAAAAAATGATAAGAGAACTATCTAGGACTTGAACTACGGACTCTGGTTAGAGGTTGTCTGGCTTCGCTATCAGAACCATTTTTTTTTTCTTTTTGGGAGGGGAGAAGGGTGTGAGATCGCTAATTTGAATATAATGCACTGTTCTGCTGTGCCTGGACTACAACCCGTCCTTCTGGAGTCCCAGTTAATTTTCGTCATTTTTTCTTTCTCTGAGGCCTATGAGTGCTTTGGTTATGTTTTTTTTTTAAAGAATTGTAATCATACTATACTTTATTGTATTACTTTACTGTTGAAGATCATAACATCAGTTTTCTTTGTTTACAAATACCCCGGGTGTCGTGTGAGTCAATCTCTTTTAGAAAAAGTTTAGCAAAGAAAGCAACACGCTAACCGAAGGAAGGCAAAGGGAGACCACTCCCATTTCTTAGGAACAACCACACTTTTTTTTTTTTTTTTTGTTTTTTCACTTCATTAATAAAATTAGTGTTGACCCACCAAAATACGGAGAGAGAAAAAAAAACAGAAAAAAATGCAGTAATTCTCGTTTAAACTCATACTTGTATTAAGCTAAAATATTTTTCCTAGCAATGTGTTGTCAGATACAGATAATTGCGTCATTTAAAAATACATTCTCTTTGACAGAAGAAGGAATAGTTATGAAGGTGGACGGGCAATAAACTCCAGGGATAGCTACTAGCTACTAAAACAAATCAGTGCTTCTTAAAGGGCATCACTAGTATTATACAACTCAACAGTCTAAATAAATAATTGTCTTTAAAAGCTACGTATAAACTGAGAGCGTTTTTTCTTCGTGCAATTCTTGAATTTGACACTAGAATTCAAGTTGACGCAAGTAGTGTGATAGTCGGCATGGCACATGTTGATGATGTATCTGTCTTTCTGTTGCCCTGATGATTGACGTTGCCGATTTCCACAAATCTCTGTCCCGAGTGCAGATACTGTGCTGGCGCTCTCTGTCCCTGCCATTTTGTTAGTACTTCCAGCATTTTCTCTCTGTGTCTCTCTCTGTGTCTCTCTCTCTGTCTTTCTCTCTCTGTCTGTGTCTCTCTCTCTCTGTCTTTCTCTCTCTGTCTCTCTCTGTGTCTCTCTCTTTCTCTGTCTTTCTCTCTGTCTTTCTCTCTCTGTCTCTCTCTGTGTCTTTCTCTTTCTCTCTGTCTTTCTCTCTCTCTGTCTCTCTCTGTGTCTCTCTCTTTCTCTCTCTTTCTCTCTCTGTCTTTCTCTCTGTCTTTCTCTCTCTATGTCTCTCTCTGTGTCTCTCTCTTTCTCTCTCTTTCTCTCCCTGTCTTTCTCTCTTTCTCTATCTGTCTCTCTCTGTGTCTCTCTCTTTCTATCTCTGTCTTTCTCTCTGTCTCTCTCTGTGTCTCTCTCTTTCTCTCTCTGTCTCTCTCTGTGTGTCTCTCTGTCTTTCTCTCTGTCTTTCTCTCTCTCTGTCTCTCTCTGTGTCTCTCTCTTTCTCTCTCTGTCTCTCTCTGTGTGTCTCTCTGTCTTTCTCTCTCTCTTTCTCCCTCTCTCTGTCTCTCTCTGTCTCTCTCTCTCTCTCTCTCTGTCTACATCGTCCGTTCTTGCTCTCTGTCTTTCCCGTTGTCACAATGTATTCCAGCTTGCCTGGCCATAGAAGGTGTCCTAAGAATCTAGATTGTCTTTTTCTAACTATCGTCACTGCTTGCCCCAATCCCACCAGCCCCTTCCTAAAGCCTCCTAGTTTAATTTATTTGCTGTCACGGCATTTTTAGTATTTTTGTGATGCGCGTGAAGTGTAAATTTCCACCTACTTAAATTCTGTCAAAAGAAATAGCAATTTAAGGGGTTGGTTTTCTTTACCTGAGCGTCGAAAGAGAAGCCACCAGAGACCAACCAACTGACATCTGCATTAGCAAAGCCGTTGTCAAGCATACACTTCACTACCGTTGCGTTGACATCGTTGCAAGGCAGTTGCGTGGCAACGGCAGACGCGACAAAAACAGCAAATATACCTGCAGAGCATTTCAGAAGATGAATGATAAATATACCTTTAGTCAATAGAGTTCAGCGTTTGTTTTCACTGTTCCTTCCATCACTCCAAGACTTCTAGACCGCCTTACAGTGGTTTGTGTAAAAGTATGTGTACATCTGTCAACATGTTCATATTGTAAGGACGGATGATGGCCATTTTCCCCAACAGGTAGGCTTTGTATAACGATCTTGCGGAGAGAGGGAGGCTACATGGTAGACTAGAACTGAGATACAAAAATATTTGTTAAGTCATCAAAGTCAGAATTTTTCTGTCAATCACGAACTTGTGAAAGAGAGTGGTTTTCTCTAGAGTTCACTAGGGTTCACTAGGGTTCTCCAGGGTTTACTAGGGTTCACTAGGGTTCTCTGTGGTTCATTAGGGTTTACTAGGGTTCACTATGGTTCTCTAGGGTTTACTAGGGTTTTCCATGGTTCACTATGGTTCTCTAGGGTTCGCTATGGTTCTCTAGGGTTTACCATGGTTCTCTATGGTTCAATAGGGTTCTCTGGGATTTACTAGGGTTCTCTGGGGTTTACTAGGGTTCTCTAGGGTTCACTAGGGTTCTCTATGGTTCACGGGTTTGATAGGGTTCTCTGGGGTTTACTAGGGTTCTCTATGGTTCACTAGGTTTCTCTAGGGTTCAAGCTGCTGGTCAGATTAAACAGAGTTGATAAACACCAACAAAACAAAATCATGCTCATCACTACAAGACAGAAACTACAGATTGCAACAAAAAACATCAGTACAGCTTTTGTGTTCGGGGCTACGCCAATAGAAAACGTTTTTGATCAATATTTAATTTGGGATTCTCACATACATAACCTAACAAATTTGACAGCACAGAAGTTTACCAACTAGCCAAAATTAAACACTTTATTGACCAGGACACAAGAAAGATATACTGCATATCACACATACAAACACACTTAGATTACTGTTCCACAATCTGGGATTGATGCTCAGTCTCAAACACAAAAAGGCTCCACTCACTTCACAAACGAGCAGTAAATCTGATTTTTCGGCAAACACCCAGTACAGACTGTAGATCAGAACAAAAAAAACTCTAAAATTCTATCCCTCAGATATAAAGTCATTTTTAACAAAGTTAATTTTGTTCACATAATTTTATAGCACAGATCTCCGCCTTGCTTGTGGTCACCGTTTATAACACTAAACATCTTACATCTTACATCCTTTCCGTTCCGTTAAACGTCACACAAGGGCTTACACGGTAGTTCGCCAAGTTTTCCTGTTTTCGGCGAGCTTTTCAACCTCATCAAGGGATGTTATTCCCACTAAACTGGTCTATCTTAGAGCCCTCTTTAGAGAAATTGGTGTCACCAAATGAAGGAGAGAAGATTAGGAATAGATAGGAATGGAGGAGAACTCTATCTACAGCAATAACCCTAAATGGGTCGGAAAGCTGAAGAAGAAGAAGAAGAAAAAGAAGAAGAAGAAGAAGAAGAATTAAGAAGAAGAATTAAGAAGAAGAAGAATAAGAATTAAAGAATTAAGAAGAAGAATTAAGAAGAAGAATTAAGAAGTAGAAGAAGAATTAAGAAGAATAATTAAGAAGAAGAAGAAGAAATCTAGATACGAAATTTAAGACATAAATGTCCAGTCTCCCACAATCGTAAATAAGCCGCTTATTATCACATCGTGTGCCGCGGTGGTGTAGTGATTAATCCACTTGCCTATCGATCAGGAGGTCCCTGGTTCGATTTCACACTCGGTTGGAGTTTTCTTTCGGACCGACCGCCATCGGGGTCAACCCAGCCTTTAAAAAAATTGGGTACCTGGGGTTCCCTTTGAAAACAAAAGTAGCGAGGACAGGTGCTGGCATCCCCTGCCTCAGATACTGTAGTGGCCTAGGCATGTGAAGGCACTAACACTTCCCACACCTACAACATGCAAATTGTACGAAATGTAGATATTATCATATTATAGTCCCTTTTGAAGCTATTTTGCAATTTAGAAAGTCGGTGACACAGTATTACTGTCCACAACACAAAAAGGAATGGAAAAACTAATTATGTCAGTCCGTAAGAACAGCGAAGAGCAAAACCTCTATCTTAATACGAAGAAAACTAAATTGATGACAACTGACAAAACAAACAAGGCAGCTGAAATATGTATCAGTGAGGAAAAATTGGAAGAAGTGGAGAGTTTTGAATATCTTGGATCACTACTAACTAATAATGGAAACACAATAAAGGAAATTAAAAGGAGGACATCTATAGTTCTTAAAAAAATAATTAGAAAACAACTAAAGAAGCTGTGGAGAGGAACAGACAGAACTACAAAAATAAGATTTTTTAAGGGCATGCATCTTTCCCATCGCAGATATATGCCTGTGAGATTTGGACATTTAACAAAACAGCTGAAAAACATATAAATGCCTTTGAATGTGAATGCTACAGAAGAGTTCTTCAAATATCATGGACACAAAAAAGAACAAATATATCCATACTACAAGAACTTAAGGCTGGCTAGTAAAGAGGATTAAAGAGAAAAAACTTAAATATTTTGGACATATTAAACGTCATGATAATCTAGAGAAGACCGTCTTGGAAGGGTACTTAATGGGAAAAGAAAGAGAGGAAGACCAAGGTGAAGATGGCTGCAAGACATCGTTGATGATCTGCGAATTGATGCATCAGCAGCAGGCCATCTTGCTCACAACCGAGAGGCCTACAGGAGAGCTGTTAGGAAGGCAAAGTTCCGCAAGGGACATGCAAATGAGTGACTGAACTTCGGTGGCTGACGTTCATTCATTCATTCATTCATTCACTCACTCATTCACTCATTCATTCACTCATTCATTCATTAACTCATTCATTCATTAATTCATTCACTCACTCATTCATTCACTCATTCATTAACTCATTCATTCATTCATTCATTCACTCATTCATTCACTCATTCATTCATTCACTCATTCATTCATTCACTCATTCATTCATTCAGCTTTCCGAGCTATTGCGGCTCATCGCTTCAGAGAAGATTTGTCTCAGTTCCTCCCTGTTCTTAATCTTCTCCTGGAAATTGTCCTTTCCGAGAGCTCGTATGTAATCTTCCAGGGGTCTTGGCCACCAATGTCTTGGTCTGTCTACGTTAATCACTTCTGTATAAGCCTTTTTTGTCTGTCTATTCTCGTCCATCCTCTCTGAATGTACAAGCCATCTCAATCTGATGTTTTTCATAACGGTAGTTATAAGTGGAGACTGGGAACATCGTGTGTATTTCTTTGTTATTTCTAATTTCTTGTGATATAGGATCTCTAATTGGTTCAAAAATTATTCTCAAGATTCTGTTTTCAAAGATCTGTGGCAGTGCTTCATCTTGTTTTGTAGTCGTCCATGTTTCTGCTCCATACAAGACAACTGGTCTAATCTGTGTCTTTAGTTTGGTAATGTCGGACAGGACTTTTTATTGTACAAGTGTCTAAGGGCAAAATAAGTGTTGTTTCCTGCTTTTATCCTAACTCTAATTTCTTTTCTCACAATGTTGGTGCTGTTTCTTCTTCTTCTTCTTCTTCTTCTTCTTCTTCTTCAGGTGGCTGATATGCCATGAGAAATCAATGTTCAAAGTTAATCTTCAAATTTAATCGATGACTAACCTTAATGAATCCTTCTCTCACATTTTATTATTAAGAAACATCTATTTTCTATTTGGCATAAAATGAAAACACAAGAAACCTAAAATAACAAAGTAATCTCAGACACTTGCCGATTAGTAGCTTGTACATCGTTTCTAGCTTCCGTGTGCGCGTGTGTCCCAAGCGTTGAAACTTTAGAATGACAAGAATTGTGCGGTTTTAAAAAGGTCCGGGCCAGTACGGTAGATTTTACTAAGATAATTTAAAGATAAGCAATGTTATTTTTCAGACGCGCATTTGCTGAAGTCGTCATTCTGTTTTCTTTAATTCACTCCCTTTACCGATTTCAAGGTCAGTTTCTGTGTGCATTAAGTTTCTTCTTCTTCTTCTTCTTCTTCTTTCTCTGGTTATGCCATTAGCGTCTCAGGGAGTTTCAGACATCGGTCCAGACCAAGATGAGAGGCTTAGGTAGCTGTAGAGGCATAGGTAGCTGTAGAGGCATAGGTAGCTGTAGAGGCATAGGTAGCTGGCCTAGGTAGCTGTAGAGGCATAGGTAGCTGTAGAGGCATAGGTAGCTGTAGAGGCATAGGTAGCTGGCCTAGGTAGCGGTAGAGGCATAGGTAGCTGTAGAGGCATAGGTAGCTGTAGAGGCATAGGTAGCTGGCCTAGGTAGCTGTAGAGGCATAGGTAGCTGTAGAGGCATAGGTAGCTGTAGAGGCATAGGTAGCTGGCCTAGGTAGCTGTAGAGGCATAGGTAGCTGTAGAGGCATAGGTAGCTGTAGAGGCATAGGTAGCTGGCCTAGGTAGCTGTAGAGGCATAGGTAGCTGTAGAGGCATAGGTAGCTGTAGAGGCATAGGTAGCTGGCCTAGGTAGCTGTAGAGGCATAGGTAGCTGTAGAGGCATAGGTAGCTGTAGAGGCATAGGTAGCTGTAGAGGCATAGGTAGCTGGCCTAGGTAGCTGTAGAGGCCTGGGGTAGCTGGCCTAGGTAGCTGTAGAGGCCTAGGTAGCTGGCCTAGGTAGCTGTAGAGGCCTGGGTAGCTGTAGAGGCCTGGTGTCTATTAACACGTCTATCTACTTTTCCTCTGATCGTTCTCACGCCCTATATCCAGATGCTTTCGAGTTGTATGCCCTTGCCGATGGTTGTTCCGGGTTCATGCGTATCAAATGCCCGAATCACTTAAATCTCTTGACAGGTATTGGTCCCACAGTTTACCAGATTATTACACCTCGCACTTCACCTCTTCTTGTCTTGTTTACTATTTTTCGTAAGCATTTCATCTCGTATGTTGCTATCTTTTTGTCACGGTATTTGGTGAGTGTCCATGTTTGGCAATGATAACACAGAATCGGGTTGAATGTTGTTGAAAAGAGTTTTTTGCCTCTTGAGATATTTGGATGTTTTAGGATTGGTGTATATTGTTTGCGTTATGAACTCTACATTCGATCTCTCTATCTGTTTTCCTATCCTTTGTACATGTGCTTCCTAGATATTTGGATTCAGTAATTTGAATTTAGCGTTATTTATATAAATGTTACATAGTGTTCACTACTTTGAGATAAAGAGTTACACAGATGACTCGACAACTACGTATATGATAAACAGAATCAACATAAACAGAATCAACGTAAACTATGTACGCCATATTTGCCATCATTATTACCCTCAAAGCAGAAGATTGCGCAATTCTTTTTTTTTTTTTAAACAGTTCTGTGTACACTGATGGGAGTCTGAAAAATGTAAATAAACAACGGCACAAAAGCTAAGGGCCACTCCCTTTATTTTCGACACATTTTTATATCACCTAAAATGCTGATACGATAAAGAATAACTACGTTAAAACTTGTATCAATGCCTTCCACGAGCAGTCCCTTTATGCATGTGAGGTATTGGAAGTACTCACTGAATTATCATGTTGGGTGTAAAATGCAAGTGTAATAACGTTGTGTTAAGAGTAAATTTAGGGCGGTGTTTAGCAAAGTGGGCGATAACGCCCCCACCCAGTTGTGGACGTTGGAAAGGGTCGGGGGAGCGGGGTGGTGGAAGAAAAAGGGTCAGCAGGGGGTAGTGGGAAAAAAGGAGGCAGTGGGGGGGGGGGGAGAGTTGAGGGAAAACGAACCAAAGACAGAGGGTAGTAACACCTTCCTTCTTGGCACTTTTCAACCTGATATAGAGAAACTTGTGTCCCTACATGAAACTCATCCATCACGTTAAAGGTTGAGAAAATAATGCGGTAGGTGAGTTATAAATATTCTCCTTCATGTTGTTAAACAATGTGACTGTTTTGCTTTCTTAAGTTTTTAGTTGTGTAATGCAAATGCTAGTTGAATGGGTTATTGTACGAGTTATACATGGTGGTGGGGTGGGGGGGAACGTTGAGGATGTGACTTAGGAGAAAATGGTGGCGGCAGCTCAAACAAGCCTGGGAAACACTGACTTAGGCTATGATTCACCCTTTCCGCCAACCCACACTGGTCGAAAACCGCGCTGATTCGTGATGCAAGTGCAGCTGAACAGATGTCACCTTTCATTCGTTCATTAGTTTAAAAAATGGTAACAAAATGACAGTTCTGTATGTATAAACGTACAAAACACACACACACAAAACATGCCCCAGAGAAGGAGTCTTAGCGCCCTCGAACGCGTCCGGGCTACGCCTTGTGCTGAGAATGGAGTCAGGTTGCAAGACGTTTTGGGGGAGTGCCACATTCTACCATCCAAAGACTTTCTGGGGGAGGTTTAGAGCCACATGAGGAGTAGAAGACCTAAACCGTTAAGTAGAACTGGGTACTATACGGTTTTTTTAGGAGCCGAATCTTTCCTGCTTAGTAAGTACCCATGAAAACGATTCCTGGAATCGATTCGTCAAGTTATTTCCGTTGGTAAACGTTTTAAGGTTGGGGGGGGGGGGGTTCTGGGAATTTGGGGGGGGGGGGTAGGTACAGCTTTATTAACGAGCACAGAGTTGTGATGTTTCGGTCTACACCATAATCATACAAAAAATATGCATACAAAGAGAGAATATAAAATATGAGTTCACGTGAATGATATATAGGAAATAAGAGTGGGAAAAAATATAAAAAAGGAAGAGAGAGAGAGAGAAAGGAGAGAGAGAGAGAAAGGAGAGAGAGAGAGAAAGGAGAGAGAGAGAAAGGAGAGAGAGAGAACAGAGAGAGAGAAAAGAGAGAGAGAAAGGAGAGAGAGAAAGAGAGAGAGAGAGAGAAAGGAGAGAGAGAAAGGAGAGAGAGAGAAAGGAGAGAGAGAGAAAGGAGAGAGAGAAAAGAGAGAGAGAAAAGAGAGAGAGAAAGGAGAGAGAGAGAGAGAGAGAAAGGAGAGAGAAAGGAGAGAGAGAAAGGAGAGAGAGAAAGGAGAGAGAGAGAAAAGAGAGAAAGAGAAAGGAGAGAGAGAGAAAAAAGAGAAAGAGAAAGGAGAGAGAGAGAAAGGAGAGAGAGGAGAGAGAGCACATAGCTGTGACTTGTCAAAAGCTTAATCCGAGAGTGTATGTGGTGGATTAATGTGAATGTTTGAATGAAGATTTGAAGGACGTATTGCTAGTAAATCTGGGATGAAGAAAGCGAAAAGGAGAGAGAGGGATATAATGACAATCAAGAACAGAAAAGGGTTTGGTGGAACAGATGAATGTGGTTGGGTAGAGGGTTTGTAATCTTGTACAGTGAAGGTTCTGGATTATAAGTTACAGGTGTGTAAAGAGAAGATCTTAGTAGAGATGGAACAATCGCCGCGCAGAAAGGGATTGTTAAGTAAAGCTGAATTTCGAACTAACTCGTTAACTAATAAAGCTGTTTCTTACTTTTGTTTTAAATAGTTTTAACATTGTGTTTCACAGTTTTACTTATACTTATATACTTATAACAACAACAAAAAAACTATTCGTGTGTGTCAGTCATTTGCATATCCTTTGCTGAACTTTGCCTCCCTAAATGTATAAACTATGAAAAAAAAATGTAGGAACAGCTTTATTATTTAACGGTTACAAAGTTGTGACTTTTCGGTGTGAGCCTTAATCAAACAAAAAACAAACAGGACGAAGAATCAGAGAGAGGAGACAATAACTGAAAGTAATTACGTACTGTTCCAAGACCTAAGATAAGTCATTTATAATTTTTCATTAATTTTTTTGTTCATTTGTTATTATTTCGTTAACATAAAATTCATGTGAATTTATACAACAGGTTATGTTGTATACGCCGTTGTCAGTGCATTAAGGTATGAACTGATCTTTATGTACAAATCATCAGGACCACATCCCAAAATGTCAGCGAGGAAACTTAAAAAATAATTCTAAAATCGAGGGGGAAATGTTTCAACAATAATCAGTGATACCTTTTTTTTTTTCTTTCAGTAGCGCTTAGGGAGCTATTCCAGGTTCTAAAGGCCTCTCGGTTATCAAGTTTGACGTGGATCTACTGCCCCAGGTCATGCGGGAGTCAGAGGCAGCGAGAGAGCGGACACGCTGGCAGACAAGGCATCAGTTCAGGGCACCATAAGAGTGGACAAAGACGAGACTGCAAGAGCCACATTGAAGAAGCTGCATATGGAGGACGACATAGGGTTGAGTGACGACAATCACATCAAGAGGGTAATCGAGTTTGGGGGTGGGGGGGGGAGAGGAAGTGGGCGTTTTCCCGAAAGAAGTGGTTTAGCGCGTGTTACCCACAACCACTGTGTGGCTGGCTCCATCAGGAGGCGCACACTTCAGTTGGTGGTGGAACTGAAGGCGGAGCACGTATGGGAACGCCTAGACAGCGTGGATGTCAATCTTTGATTACAGATTACAGATTTATTCAGTAAATTATAGTTTACCAACATGAAAATAAAATCCGCTACGCAAAATTATTTAGACAGATTTATTTGCCAAAACAAGGTGCCAAAATTTTCGGAGCAACTAATGACCAACCAGAAACTGTCTTAACCAATGACAACATCAGAGCAATCGTTGACGTTAGCCAGGGAGGCCAATGTTTCTACCACTGTGGCAGTGTGGGCATCACATTTCCTAACCAGATCTACTACACACTGGAAACTAATTTTGATTATTTCACACCCGGAGGCTGTGGCCACATGGGGTGCGATACATGCCTGCATCTCAGCAGACTGCTGGTCAACTTGCACGTAACAGTCCACCTTAAATTTAGGGTCGTTACAAATGATGTCCCAGGTTTGAAATGTTGATGCCAGACTGGAGTTGGAGAAGATTCCGGCTGAAAGTAGAGAAGATATTTTTTATAACTGTGTTTGGTAAGACTATCTATCTATCTATCTATCTATCTATCTATCTATCTATCTATCTATCTATCTATCTATCTATCTATCTATCTATCTATCTATCTATCTATCTATCTATCTGTCTATCTGTCTATCTGTCTGTCTGTCTGTCTGTCTGTCTGTCTGTCTTCGAGACATCTTGCTTACCTACTTCTTGTCCCTATGAAAGTGAAGCTCATTCGTTCATTTTTTTCGTTCTGTCTTTCTGCTGATGTTTGTTTGTCTGCTGTTTGTTTTTCTGTCTACAGTTTTCTGTCTGTCGGCCTATTTGTCCCTCAGTCTGTCTGTCTCTCCAACTTGCTATTTACTCAGCCGTCTGTAACAAGAAGATCTAGCACGTATTCATCTCTAGTTCATTCATTACATAACAGAAGCACAAACACTGACAACAGAAAAATGCAAACCTTCTAGAGAGCAGCGGTCGAGTTCACTGCCAACACACTGAAAAGCAGCCTTGTACTGTGACAGATGTTCACACTCATGTTGAACAACCTGGACAAGAGATTAATACTTTATTTTCCTAGTGGACATTGTGAAATATAGTTGGAAACAGCGCACACAGTTCCATGTCTGAAGGATAGTGTGTGCCATTGTCTGTTGTGGCCCGCACAAATATATATACAATATATATCTGCACAGGTAACACAGGTATTGACTGGGTACATGGGACCCAACTAGAAGATCTTGATTTTGCTGATGACATAACTCTTATCAGTAATAATGTGAATTCCATGCAAGAAAAAACAGATAGCCTGTCTTCACTGGCTAGCAAAATAGGACTTGAAATTAACAAGGACAAAACAAAAATAATGAAAATTCCCCTTAATCACAATGGAAAAATACACATATAAGGGACATATATTGAAGAAGTCAATCAATTTGCACACCTTGGCAGCTACATAGACCAAGATGGTGACACCAGAAAGGAAGTTAGGATCAGAATTGCAAAAGCAGCATCAATTTTCAAGAATCTTGAGAACATATGGAATTCAAAAATTATAAGCACAAAAACCAAGTTACGACTATTCAATTCAAATGTAATATCCACCCTCATTTATGCATGCGAAAGCTGGAAAACAACTAAAGAAACAGAAAAGAAATTAGACTCTTTTGAAAACAAATGCCTAAGGAAAATACTCGGCATCAAGTGGAATGAATTCAAGAACAATGCAGAGATAAAACAGATGACTGAACAACAACCAGTCTCATGGGTGATCAGGAAAAGGAGATGGACATATGTTGGTCACTTGATGAGAAGAAATGATCAGAGAATCCCAAAACAAGCTATCAAATGGAACACAACAGGCCGAAGAAAAAAAGGCAGACCGCGTGAAACTCTGAAGAGAACATTATTAAGAGAGGCCAAATTAACAGGCATAAAATCCCTTGATGAGGTTGAAAGACTCGCCGAAGACAGGAAAAATTGGCGAACTACTTTGCGAGCCCTATGTGACGTCTAACGGCACGGGAAGGATATAAGATAAGATAAGATATCGTATATATATAATGGACTTCCCGTTGCGTACCAACAGTGCCTGTTCCTTCTACCAGCCAGGCCAGAAAGTGTATATTTCATGATATAGGAACTCTACGGAAGAAATCTTTACCGGAAGATACCCAGCCCAGGGTGTATCCACGTATGGCTGCGACTTAGTCGGTCGTTAACGTGGAAATTAGTTCTGTGCCGCGCGACGGAGTGGGTGTACGTGAGTCCAGTCTCCCCTCAACGATCCATCAGCGTTCAACGTCAAACTCGGCGACAGTCGCGATGGCAAGATACGACACGATACAGGCGTCCAGGGAACATGAAAGAGCGGACAGACTGGGCTGGCTTTGCCGTCATCGCAGAGTGGACAATCACCGGATCCAGCCGATGAGTGCGCCTAGAGAGACAGGCAGAGTGGAGGACTTCGAGAGAAGAGAATCTACATCACTACTTAGACTGACAAAGTGAAGGACTTCGAGAGAAGAGAATCTACATCACTGCTTAGACTGACAAAGTGAAGGACTTCGAGAGAAGAGAATCTACATCACTACTTAGACTGACAGAGTGAAGGACTTCGAGAGAAGAGAATCTACATCACGTTTTAGACTGACAGAGTGAAGGACTTCGAGAGAAGAGAATCTACATCACTGCTTAGACTGACAGATTGAAGGACTTCGAGAGAAGCAAATCTACATCATTGCTTAGGCCGATAGAATGAAGGACTTCGAGAAAAGAGAATCTACATCGCTTCTTAGACTGACAGAGTGAAGGACTTCGAGAGAAGCAAATCTACATCATTGCTTAGGCCGATAGAATGAAGGACTTCGAGAGAAGAGAATCTACATCATTGGTTAGACTGACAGAATGAAGGACTTCGAGAAAAGAGAATCTACATCGCTTCTTAGACTGACAGAGTGAAGGACTTCGAGAAAAGAGAATCTACATCACTTCTTAGACTGACAGAGTAAAGGACTTCGATAGAAGAGAATCTACATCACTGCTTAGACTGACAGAGTGAAGGACTTCGAGAGAAGAGAATCTACATCACTGCTTAGACTGACAGATTGAAGGACTTCGAGAGAAGAGAATCTACATCACTGCTTAGACTGACAGATTGAAGGACTTCGAGAGAAGAGAATCTACATCACTGCTTAGACTGACAGATTGAAGGACTTCGAGAGAAGAGAATCTACATCACTGCTTAGACTGACAGATTGAAGGACTTCGAGAGAAGAGAATCTACATCACTGCTTAGACTGACAGATTGAAGGACTTCGAGAGAAGAGAATCTACATCACTGCTTAGACTGACAGATTGAAGGACTTCGAGAGAAGAGAATCTACATCACTGCTTAGACTGACAGATTGAAGGACTTCGAGAGAAGAGAATCTACATCACTGCTTAGACTGACAGATTGAAGGACTTCGAGAGAAGAGAATCTACATCACTGCTTAGACTGACAGAGTGAAGGACTTCGAGAGAAGAGAATCTACATCACTGCTTAGATCGAGAGAGCTGAGAGTACAGACTGGCACGGCCAGGAACAAGAGCCATATGGGGCGCGTGAGAGGACTAGTAAACACAGAACGGGCGCTGTCAGCCGTGGGGCGCTGATGGATAGACTAAGCGGGGGATCTGAGCATATAGGGACATGTCCGAAGTGCAAAGATGATGACCCAAACCATATACAGTATATATCTTTTGCTGTATATAGAGCATATGCTCTCGTTCCTACTAAATGTTCGAGTCCGTATCTTTCTTCCACATCCTGTCTTCCAACTTTTTTTGAGGAGCTTCACTTGTCAAGTATTCCTCCACTTGTCCTTAAACCTGCCCAATCGTCTTCGCTCCCGTGGAGTCCAGTCCATTCTTAACTTTCTGGTATATTCTTGATTACAGGCACTAGGACCAGTGCAGTGACAGCGTTGACCTGCAGGTACCGGTAAATTTCCGAGGAAAAAAACGAAACTTTTGGAAGACGTCGATTACCGTAACCGGTTTATATTATAAAAAACCTAATTTTTTAAAAAAAAAGCAATCAGCGCAATCGGTTGGAGGATAATCAGGCAAGTAGACTAATGACGATCAATTTGCATAGAGGAGAATCGGCCTGTTTTGGCTTTGGTACAGCATGTTAGCATTTTTAAAAATAGTAATTCTTGTATCAAACTGAAAAGCCAACACAAGAAAGCAATACTCGGAAAGATAAACAGCCACAGCCTACAGGAAGAAAATACTAACAGTAATTTCAATCTGGAACTTATCAAATAGGTCGCTGCAATCAGTGAGATAGAGGAGACAGATATAGATGAATTATGGAATTCCTACAGCACAGCCATAATCACTCCAGCACTTGTTTTTGCAAAAACAAGTGCTGGAGTGCAAAAAAAAAAACAAGCAGAAAAGCATGGATATCAGATAACACATGGAAATCCATACATGAAAGACGAGCAGCCAGATTAGCCATGTTGAGACAGATCTTGGAAGAGATTTGGCAAAAGCAACATACAAAGAACTAGACAATAAAGTAAAAAAGTTCAACTAGAAGGGATAAAAGAGAATACATGGACAATATGGCGAAAGAAGCAGAAAATGCAGCAAAAACAGGAGACAGCAAAAGTTTATATAACGTACAGAAGAGGCTAACAGGTACTATTACATGCAAAGAGAGATCAGTCTTTATCAAAACTGGCACACTATTAATATCAAGTAAAGACAAAAAGCAAAAATGGGCAGAACACTTCAAAGAAATACTTAATCGACCACACCCAAATGAATTAATAAATCTTGAAACTGATTTACCAGTCCCACAACTAAATGTCAGCTTAGATGAAATTACATTGAATGAAATTTAAACAGCAGTGAATTTAATGGCTAACAACAAAGCTGCAGGTGAAGATAAAATAACAGCAAAGTGTTTAAAGCTATTAACAGTGACTACAGAGAGTGTTTAATAAAGTTTGGAAAGAAGAAAAGGCCCCTTTTAAAAGGAAAAAAGGAATTATTGTTAAACTACCAAAAAAGGCAACTTTAGCGACTGCAGTAACTGGAGGGATGTAGCCTTGCGATCAGTTGTGTCAAAGGTGTTTTGCAAAGTCATTCTGAATAGAATTAATGATATAGTGGATACTGCAATGAGAGAAGAACAAGCAGGATTTCGAAAAGGGAGAAGCTGTCTCGACTAGATCTTTACTCTGAGAATAATACTTGAAGAATATATTGAAAAGCAAAGACCATTAATTCTGAACTTCACAGACTTTAAAAAAAGGCATTTGATAGCATACACAGAGATTCATTGTGGAGAATTTTGAGACCATATGGAATGTCATCTAAAATTGTCAACATCAATAAGGATCTCTGCAATGGATGTGTTTGTGCAGTCAACACAGAAGAAGGAATGAGTGAATGGTTCCAGATTGAAACAGGCGTGAAACAAGAATATACATTCCTTGCTTTTTGGAATTGCCATAGACTTCATAATGAAAAAATGCTGCACAGGTAAAACAGGCATTGATTGGGCACATGGAACCCAACTAGAAGATCTTGATTTTGCAGATGACATAACTCTTATCAGTGACAATGTGAAATCGATGTAAGAAAAAACAGACACCCTGTCTTCGCTGGCTGGTAAAATAGGACTTGAAATTAACACGAAAGAAAAAAAAAAAGAAACTTTTCAATAATCAAGAAGGAAAAATATACGTAGAAGGGACAGATGTTGAAGAAGTACACCAGTTTGCATATCTCGGCAGCTACATAGACCAGGATGATGACACCAGAAAGAAAGTTAGAATTAGAATTGCAGAAGCAGCAGTGGCCTTCAAGAATCTTGAGAACATATGGCATTGAAAAGTTATAAGCACAAAAACCAAGTTAAGATTATTCAATTCAAATGTAATATCCACCTTCACTTATGCATGTGAAAGCTGGAAAACAACTAAAGAAATAGACAAGAAATTAGACTCGTTCGAAGACAAATGCCTAAGGAAAATACTCGGTATAAAGTGGAACGAATTCAAGAACAATGCAGAGATAACACAGATGAGCAAACAACCAGTCTCATGGGTGATCAGAAAAAGAAGTTGGACATATGTCGGTCACGTGATGAGAAGAAAGAGAATCCCAAACCAAGCTATCAGTAGAACACAATAGGCCAAAGAAAAAGAGGTCGATCACGTGAAACTCTAAAGAAGACATTACAAAGAAAGACCAGTTTAGTGGGCATAACATTCCTTGATGAAATTGAAAAGCTTACTGAAAACAGGAAAACTTGGCACACTACCATGCGAGCCCTACGTGACGTTTAATGCCAAGGAAAGGATGTAAGATGAATTCTTGTATTAAATAAGGAAAGACACATTTCACAGGAATATGTAACTCCCGTTGATGTTGTAAAATGTGTTTAATGTTACACTGGGAAAAACAAAAACAAAACAAAAAACCACACAAGATTAAGCACCAAATGTTGTGTTGAGAAAAGCGGTATCTGCAAGTACTATCTGATTTCCAAAAATCCTATCGCCTTCATTGACTAATATATTTCTTACTTCTTTGCTTTACATCAAGAGTTTATCTCCGTGCGTTATTGGGGTTCCGTCTTCCGTACTCTGTTCTCATATTGTTCTCATTTTTATTGTCAGTTCTTTGTTCTGGAGACGTTTGAGAGAGTGTTATATTACCAGTTTTAATTGTCTGCAAATACTGCTGGTGCCTTGTGAGTCAATCTCTTTGTGCAAAGTTTAGCAAAGAAAATCACACGACACACTAACCAGCGGAAGGTAAAGCGAGATCACTCCTGTTTCTCAGGATCAATCACATTTCATTTTTCATTAATAAAGTTAGTGGTAACCCGCCAAATTATGATGGGAGAAGAAAAAGACATGCAATTATTCTTATTTAAACTCAGTCTTTTATTAAGGTAGAAAAGTTTCCTAGCAGTGTATGTCGAAAAAGAGACTTACATCATTTTTTTTTAAAAAGTGTCTTCACCATAAAAAGGAAAAAATATGAAGGCTGATGATGAAATAAAATCCAGGGGTATCTACTTTAACTAGTCAATAATTCTTAAAGCACCTCGTTTACATTATTTACCTTAGTCTAAACAAATCATCGTCATCATCAAGTGCCGTGCCGACTGGTGTTGGCTATTATATTTCTCCACAATGCTCGATCTTTCACGCAGTTGGTGATCTCCTCTCACAACATCTCATCTAAACAAATAGAAATCTCCAAAAGCTAAGTATAAACTTAGTGCCTTTGGCGTGCAATCGTTGAATGTGGAAGCAGGCTTCCAGCTACTGCTCGCTGGACGCGTTACTGAGGCAGAGTGGTCAGTCGGGATGGCCCATGCATGCGAAGCGTAAATTCCTGGAGAATGATAGAAGAAACAGCCCAGAATAGAAATAAACGGAAGAGTCCTTGTTGATACCGTACGCCACAGACAGGGGTGAAGAAGGCGTGGAAGGAAAGAAGGAAGTGTAAATTCTTACTTACTGAAAATTTGTGACAAAAAGGAAAAATTTGGGGTGGTTTTCTTTTACCTGAGGGTTGAAAAAGGTGACAATAGTTTCTAACCAGCTGACATCTGCACTGGAAAAGCCGTTGTCAAGCATACATTGTACCACCGTGGCATTGACATCTTTGCAGGGAAGCTCAGCAGCATCGGTAGACGCAACAACAGCAAATATGCCTGTAGAGCATTTTCAAACTCTGAATGATGAACTTAAGTAAGTGGAGGTCACCGTCTGTCTGTGTCGCTTTTCCATCACTCCAAGATTTCTAGGCTTACTTACTGTGGTTTGTGCAATAATAAGTGGCGAAGTAGTTAGCGCACTGGTCTCTCATGGCGAAGGTTGGGGGTTCGAATCCGGCCGAAGGCACCCCAGTCACTCAGCTGTAGAAATGGGTACCCGACTTCTTCTGGAGTTGGGGAAAGAAAGGCGGCCAGGCGTGATACTGACCATATCACCCTCTAGTGTGCTGACAGGTCAAGGAAAATATGGGCACTAACACCATATCCTTATGTGCCTCTAAGCCATGACAGGATTACCTTTACCTTTTTTATGTCTGTAATGTTCTTGTGGTAAAGGATTACTAGTATTTCCTCAGGTAAATTTTGTATAACGATCTTTTGGATGGAGGAGGGCAACATGGTAGACTAGAACTGAGATACAAAAAAATATTTCTTTAGTCATCAAAGCAGAATTTTTCTGTCAACCACGAATTTGTGAAAAAGAGTTACGTGGACAGCGATTCTTCTTCTTCTTCTTCTTTTCTTCTTCTTCTTCTTCTTCACAAAACACTAGGTCTTATTATTGACCAACATCTGACCTGGAACTCTCATGTGCAATACGCATCGCACAAAAGTATACCAATTAGCTAAAATTAAGCACTTCATCGATCAAGACACTAGGAAGACATACTACACATCTCATATACAAACACATTTAGATTATTGCTCAACAGTTTGGGATGGTTGCTCAGTGTCAAATACAAAGAGGCTTTGCTCACTCCAAAAGCGAGCAGTAAAGCTTATTAGTGACAAAGATCAAGCACAAACAACTAACCATCCTAAACGTATCAAAATACTACCTCTTAAGAACAGGTTCCTCTTCAACAAAGCCAAGTTAGTACATCAAATTCTTTCACGGCATGCCCCGCCTTATCTATGGAACCTGTTTAAATTTAGCCCAAAGTGCAGCCAACGCTTGAACAACATATGTCTTCCAAAACCTAGACTTGATCTTTACAAGAAAAGCTTTAGTTATTCTGCTGCTCATCTTTGGAATACCCTCCCATCCTATATAAAAAATATAAATTATACTCCTTCCTACAACTACAAGCTTTCCCAATATCTATTTGATGTCGACTACATGCCTCCATGAATTATAAAACTTGAAAGTTATCTTAAACTGCTCTTACAGACACCGAATACAATTAATTGTTTTCTGAATAGTCCCGAAAATTTTATTTATTAGATAGTCATTTATAATGTATGTAGTTACTTATGTACTGAGTGAATGTTTAAGTGCGAAACGTAAATGTTATATTTTATTTTATGTCTCTCAGCTTCATTGTTAGTTATGTTTGTTATATGAACAGCATATTTGTAGAATGTCTGGAATAGAGTGAAAGATGTATGATAAAGGGCAGAATGTCAGACGGGCTTGCGTACCCAATTCTTAACCCTTTTGAAATAAAGATCAATCAATCAATCAATCAATCTTCTTCTTCTTTGTATTCCTCTTCTTCTTCTTCTTTGAGCAGCTGCTGAATTCAGCAGCTTTCAGAGCCAACGAGGCTCACTGCTGCCGACAGATGCTTCTACGTCTCCACTCCTCTCTGTTCTTGATTTTTTCTTGTCAGTTGTCGATTCCCAAGAGCGTGTATATCTTCTTCTAGGTTGTGTCCCCATCCTTGTCTAGGTCTACCTCTTGGTCTAACCCCTCTTGTCACTTCTTTATAGGCCATCTTTGTTTGTCTATCCTTCCCCATCTTCTCTAAATGCCCCGAGCCATCTCAGTCTTTTGTTCTCCATAAAACTTTATAAGCGGAGAACTAAACAATGTTCTTCATAAAACTTTATAAGCGGAGAACTAAACAATGTATAGATATCTTTGTTGGGACTTAGACTCTGCATAAGAAAAACTAGAAATTTAATTTGAAAATAAAAGAGAAGAATATAGAAAGGGGGGTGGGCGGGGTAGGGGGTGTGTGAGGTTGTATATTAAGAAACTATATCCGAGGGAAGTGAGGGGACCGGAGGGGGGAGGGTGTGTGAGAGAAATGGGTTTAGGTCAAGGTAGATACGAAATTTAATCTATGAATGTCCAGTCTCTCTCATTCATAAATAGCTCACGTGTGTGTGGCTCGGTGGCATGGTTGTTAGAGTACACGCCTGCCGATCTGAAGGTCCCTGAGTTGATTTTTCACACTCGGGCGGAAGTTTCTTCGGACCAATCGGCACCGGGGTCAACCTAGCCTCAGTGGGTACCTGGGATCAACCCAGCCTCGGTGGGTACCTGTGGTCAACATAGCCTCGGTGGGTACCTGGGATCAACCCAGCCTCGGTGGGTACCTGTGGTCAACCCAGCCTCGGTGGGTACCCGGGGTTTACCTGGGAGAACAAAGGCAGGTAGGGCAGGTGCTGGCATCCCTACCTCACAATGCTACAGTGGTCTTGAAACATGAAGGCACTAACACTTCACATGCCAAAGAAAAACAGGTCGACCACGTGAAGCTCTAAAGAGGACATTGTTAAGAGAGGCCAAATTAGCAGGCATAAAATCCCTTGATGAGGTTGAAAAGCTCGCCGAAAACAGGAAAATTTGCGAACTACCATGCGAGCCCTATGTGACGTTTAACGGCACGGGAAGGATGTAAATTATAACACTTCACACTCCTACGACATTATCATATTAGGGTCTCTTCTTTTTTTTTTTTTTTTGGCCGTTATTTTACCCATTTTTTTTGTCTTGGAACTTTGGTGGTTGACACGCCAACAGAAACTAATTTCCAAAATTAGTCTTTAATTAAATTTAACCGATTAATAACCTTGAAAATTATGAAATACCAGAGATTAGATATGCTGATGACACAGTGTTACTGTCTACAACACAAAAAGGAATGGAAAAACTAATTATGTCAGTCCGTAAGAACAATGAAGAGCAGAATCTCTATCTTAATGCGAAGAAAACTAAATTGATGACAGCTGACAAAACAAACATGGCAGCTGATATATGTATCAATGAGGAAAAACTGGAAGAAGTGGAGAGTTTTGAATATCTTGGATCACTACTAACTAATAATGGAGATACAATGAGGGAAATTAAAAGGAGGGCATCTAACGCTCTTCAGAAAGTAAAACAACAACTAACGAATCTGTGGAGAGGAACAGACAGAACCACAAAAATAAGATTTTTAAGGGCATGCGTCTTTCCCATCGCAACATATGCCTGTGAGACCTGGACACTTAACAAAACAGCTGAGAAACACATAAATGCCTTTGAATGTAAATGCTACAGAAGAGTTCTTCAAATATCATGGACACATTAAAGAACAAATATATCTATACTATAAGAATTTAATATTGAAGAAGGCTGGCTAGTAAAGAGGATTAAAGAGAAAAAACTTCAATATTTTGGACACATTAAACGTCATGACAATCTAGAAAAGACCGTCTTGGAAGGGTACATAATAGGAAAAAGAAAGAGAGGAAGACCAAGGCGAAGTTGACTGCAAGACATCGTTGATGATCAGCAAATGAATGCATCAGCAGCAGGGCATCTTGCTTACAACCGAGAGGCCTACAGGAGAGTTGTTAGGAAGGCGAAGTTCCGCAAGGGACATGCAAATGAATGAATGAATGAACTAACCTTGAGAATTACTCTTCCATATTTTATAATTAATAAACATCTCTTTTCTATCTGAATGCCTGTCCAGAGAGAGAAAAAAGACACAAAATTAGAGAACAAGAAACCTAAAATAACAAATTTATCTCTAAATCTTACCACCACTACTAGTACTAATACTACTTCTGCTGCTTCGACTATTACTGCTACTATTACTACCGTTATTACTACTACTACTACTGTTACTGTTGCTACTAATACTACTACTGCTGCTGCTGCTGCTACTACTACTACTACTACTACTGCTACTACTACTACTACTATTACTACTGCAACTACTACTACCACAATCGCTACTACTACTACTTCCACTACTACTAATATTACTGTTACTACTACTACTATTGCTACTATTACTACTAACACTACTGCAACAACTGTTTCTGCTACTACTGTTTCTACTACTACTGGTGCTGGTACTACTGCTACTACTACTACTACTATTACTATTACTACTACTACTACTACAACAACCGCTACTACTACTACTTCTACTACTACTAATATTACTGTTACCACTACTACTACTACTACTACTACTGCTGCTGCTACTATTACTACTAATACTACTACCACTACTACTACTGCTACTAATATTACTGTTACTACTACTACTACTACTACTACTACTACTACTATACTACTACTACAACTACTACTGCTGCTGCTGCTTTTCATTTATATTTGAAATGATCAATGTGTGCAGAGTTGTATGGAAATAGAAGAGGTTGGTTAAATTTTATATATGAATCACACTCCTGGGAACAGCTGTGTTAAAAACACACTTAACATAGTCTTTGTGAGACAGGGAACATAGATCTGTTTGCTTAAAAACTCTGACCTACTTCTGTAGCCCAGAAACCTGTAGCAATCAACACTAATTGTAATTGTTATTTTTGTAAAATGTAATGTCAGGCTGTCTTCATGGCAGTCCGAGCAAGATCACAGTCTGCCCTGGGAAGGAAAGGTCCTGAAGTCGGAGGTACCCAGCCAGAAGGCGTATGGGAAAAATCAGGGTACCACACATTGTCGCTAATGAAATGTTATGCGTACGAAGAAGAAGAAGAAGAAGAAGTCTTACTGAATGCCTATCTTTCAACTGCTAGATCAAAAAGGGGTTAATATATTTATACCCGAGTACCCGTGTTCAGTCCCAGCAGTGGGTTTTTTTTTCTGGTACACGCTGAAAAAGGCCCCGAGGTTCACTCAGAGAAATCAGGGAAGGTAAATACAGACAGGCGTGATACTGACCACATCAGACTTTCATGTGCCGAAGGTCTTGAAAATACGGGCCTAACACCGTATTCCCCAATATGCTTTAAAGGCATGGAAGCTGGAGTTTTACCTTTTTTACCATGAGCTCAGAACGTTTGAGAACCGCTGGGATGTGGTTTTATTTTATTTATTTTTTATATTTTGGTCAGCGGAGTGGCTAGGCGCTAGGGTTACTAATCCGGTGGTACCTGGTGGTACCTGGTTCAATCCCCAGAAAAGGCCCTGGGGTCCAGCCAGTCTCTAAAAACGGGTACCAGAGAAATCTGGGAAGGTAAATGCGGCCAGGTGTGACACTGACCACCTCAGACTTTCATGTGCCGAAGGTCATGGAAATACGGGCCTAACACCGTACACAAATATGCCTCAATGGCATAGACAAAAACTGAATTTTACAATGGGGATTTTACCCCTAACTTTTATTTTATTTTTTTTTTCCGGATCTGTATTAAAGTGACGGCTCTAAATTTCAGGTCTAGCTATTAGACGCTGGTCAAGACCATATTCCACCTCTTTCTATTCCTCGCCGTATCTAGCTGTTGTGTGTTATTTCATCAGATTGCCTAATATGGTACTTGTGATTGTTCAGACCATCTGGGTTGCTTCTTACGTCAGACCCTAGATTTTCAAACAAAGCCACTGCAACCCGCTCCTCATCCGACTCTATGCTCACTGACAAGTTCACTGTCGAGTGGGCTGCTGAGAGCACAGGTTTCCAGGTAGATAAAAGAAGCCTGTCTACGTGGACAAGAGGTGGACAGAAAAGTGTCTCAGTTTTACAGAAAAAGAAAGAAGATAGAAAAGTGTCCCAGTTTTACAGAAAAAGAAAGAAGACAGAAAAGTGTCTCAGTTTTACAGAAAAAGAAAGAAGACGGATAAGTGTCTCAGTTTTACAGAAGCAGAAAGAAGACAGAAAAGGGACAGGAGTAAATATTAAAATCAGAACGTAGAAATAAAAGTAAAAACAAAACAAAACAATCCAATGTTTCGGGAAAAAATGCCTTTATCACGAACAAGAGACATTGCAATACAAATGATAAATAAACGCTGTCTGAGATTCTCCCAGCATGAAAATGGGACACAAAATGAGCTTAGACAGAGTATCTATCTAGCTGTCAAATGTCGCGTTTATTGGAGTTGGCAGTCTCATCTCTCCACAACTCTCTATTTTGTGTTGCCTCTATGAGTTGTTCTGTGTCTTTTTTCCATGCCCTCTTGCCAATCCATCCAGGATTTTCTCTCTTGGTCTACTTCGGCCTCTTTTCCTCTCTAACTTTCCTGTTGTCACAATATGTTATAGTCTGTCTTTTCTCATGGCATGCTTTATAAATTTAGGCTGTCTTTTCCTGATTGTTGGAAAATATTTGTCTTCTCGAATCGGTCTCTCTCAAAAATTTCTTAATGTGAATTTCTTGCCTTCCAAGGTGTCCTTAACATTCTTCTAAGAAACCACATTTCCCTAGCCTCTAGACGTTGCTGCATCTTTAGTAACTGTCCAGGCTCCAAATCCTTAGATCAGAACTGGCTTTATGTAGCAGTGGAGCATCTTTTTCCTTAAACTCAGTGACAGTGATTTGTTGCTCAAAATACTTTTCATCTTAACTTGGGTTATTCTACTCTTTATTTCCTTCAACGCTTAAGCAATTGTATTCTCCCAAAACCAAGGCTTGACATGTTTAAAAAAGGCTTCTCTTACTCAGCTGCCCACCTTTGGAATGCCCTACCAACTCGTGTAAAACTTATAAGTAACATTCGTTCTTATAACTTTAAACTTTGTCAACATCTGTTTGATGTAGACTATATGCCTCTTTAAGCATAGTCTAAAGGAGTTTAAAGTATGGCTTGAGTGTTGTAATTTTTTAAAATACTGGTTTTTTGTAAATTTGTTAGTTTTGAATGAATGTAAGAATGCAAGTTTATTTCATGTTGTTGCATAAATCAGAGTGTAGAGTGTATGGACAAGAGATAAGTTTATTATTTATTTATGTAATCATTTAATTGTGTCTTCATGATTATTATGCTCATTAACAAATGCTGAATGACTGTGACTGAGTGAAAGCTGTATGATGAAGAGCAGAATGTCAGACGGGCCTGCGTGCCCAATTCTTAACTCTTTGAAAATAAAATCTGTTCATTCGTTCGTTCTATCCTTTATACATCTTCTGTCTAACTTCGGGATTGTTTCTAGATACCTGAACTTGTCTACCCAACTTAACAGTATGTCATTTGCTGTTATTTTACATTTAGGGATCTCCCTTTTCCTGGACATGACCATAACTTTTGTTTTCTTCTTATTCAATCTGAGTCCCTTTCCCTCGCTTTCCTTTACTCCCATATCCAGTAGTTCTATGTAGTTTTGCTTTCTCTTCTTGCTATTAAGACTGTGCCATCTATATATCTTAAGTTGTTCAAATTATATCACAAATAGACAGAATACGGTAAGAACGGCATAAAAGAACAGGATTCGCTGAGGAAGAAGAGAGTAGAAATCATTTAGTCTTTCATTTAAAAAGATGAATAAAACTTTGAAGGAGAAATAAATAATGGACGAAAAAAAATGTGACCCGGAGATTGTGGTGAAAGGAAATAATCAGAAAAAAATGTGACCCGCGAGATTGTGGTGAAAGGAAATAATCAGAAAAAAATGTGACCCGGAGATTATGGTGAAAGGAAATAATCAGAAAAAAATGTGACCCCCGAGATTGTGGTGAAAGGAAATAATAAAAAAATGTGACCCCCGAGATTGTGGTGAAAGGAAATAATAAAAAAAAAAAAAAAATGTGACCCCAGAGATTGTGGTGAAAGGAAATAATCAGAAAAAAATGTGACCCCCGAGATTGTGGTTAAGGGAAATAATCAAAACAAATGTGACCCCAGAGATTGTGGTTAAGGGAAATAAGAAAAAAAATTTGCAGTTTAAACAAGCAGAGCACAATATTGACCTTCAAATAAAACATGCGCCAGTTTTATACAGGTCTGCACAAAAATCGTTGGAAGCAGCAGGAATGTGGTTTATTAGAAGAATGTTGCGAATCCCCTGGACAGCAAAAATAACTAATGAAGAATGTTATTAGACGGGATTAGCCTTGAAGCAACAAACTGACCAGACAATGACTGCCAGACAGGATTAACTTTTGATGCGACGAACTGACCAGAAAACATCTCTACCCTCGAGGGGGTTTAAGATAACATGTCAGCCAAGTTTGAAGATAAACAAGGCGGAGCTCAGACATCTCTACCCTCGAGGGGGTTTAAGATAACATGTCAGCCAAGTTTGAAGATAAACAAGGCAGAGTGCAGACATCTCTACCCTCGAGGGGGTTTAAGATAACATGTAAACCAAGTTTGAAGATAAACAAGGCAGAGTGCAGACATCTCTACCCTCGAGGGGGTTTAAGATAACATGTCAGCCAAGTTTGAAGATAAACAAGGCAGAGTGCAGACATCTCTACCCTCGAGGGGGTTTAAGATAACATGTCAGCCAAGTTTGAAGATAAACAAGGCAGAGCGCAGACATCTCTACCCTCGAGGGGGTTTAAGATAACATGTCAGCCAAGTTTGAAGATAAACAAGGCAGAGCGCAGACATCTCTACCCTCGAGGGGGTTTAAGATAACATGTCAGCCAAGTTTGAAGATAAACAAGGCAGAATGCAGACATCTCTACCCTCGAGGGGGTTTTTAAGATAACATGTCAGCCAAGTCTGAAGATAAACAAGACACAGCGCAGACAGCCACACCACAATAGAGATAAAAACAAGCCCACTACGCCTTTTTTATCACCCCCTACCCACGGTACAAAACAAAGCCCTGACGCTAGCAAGCCTATGTGTGTGTGTGAGAGAGAGAGAGAGAGAGGATAGAGAGTGTGTGTGTGTGTGTCATACTATTACTGTACACCTTTGTTTTCACATTTTATGTACAAAGTATTAACTTTATCATACTCCACGCTATCACCTCATGGTTTGTAAAAGCCCACCATCTCATTATTTCACTCCATGGGCAATCATCCCCATTTCACATCATTTCAATTGACTATGGAATTGTTGATTGTTGAATGAAAATAAAGTTATTTTTTAAAAAAATGTATGAGAAGAGCTGGAGAGACAAAAAATCTTATCAAAAAAAAAATAATAAGAGAGAGACAATGTACTTTCATAAACCATGCAATACTAACATACTAATAGCAGGTTTAACTAAAAATACATATACTTACCTGGCACGGAAGGTACCATGATTAACCAGGTGGTCCATCTACCCAGGCTAAGTAGATTTTACTCTACAAACCCTCACCACCGCCAGCTGGTAAACTTATCTAGCGAACCCTTGCGGGTTTTTAAAAAATGACATGCAATGAGAAGAGGGGGCATTGAATATATTATAAAAACAGGAAAAATAGAAGGAAGAAGATCAAGAGGAAGACCAAGAGAAATGATACTGGACAGTCTGACGGGATGGTGTGAGAGGAGATCATCAACTGAACTGATGGCCTGCATGAAGGATCGTGTACTCTGGAGAAGCATAATAGCCAACGCCAGTCGACACGGCACCAGATGATGATGATGATGATGACATTTTTATGTTGAAACATTAACAAAGTCATTAACAAAGTTAAGCTTGGCTTAAAAAACCAGTGGCTGTCCGGATCAAGGTTGTGATATTAAATATGCTTTTCAAAAGCTTAATAACAAACAAAACCGCACGCACACAGGCAATCACTGGATATTTCTGCACAAAACTACTGTCAGAATTCCCAGAACTATCTCTCTGTACAGATACTTAGCTTCAGTTTGTTTCGCTTATCTTCCACCTGATAGCACTTTTAGGACGATGTTTTTTTTAAAAATCTTTTTCACATTAATTTAGTAAACAAAACGTTTAATCCTATCATATCCACCTTATCCTACCCACCTTTAAGTAGCAACAACCAAGTGCATTGAACTTGGCATAGTCTCTCTCTCTCTCTCTCTCTCTCTCTCTCTCTTTCTTTCTTTCTTTCTTTCTTTCTTTATCCCTGTCTGGGGAAATGTTTCTTCTATCTGTCTCTGGGTGTAAGTCCATCTTTTCTAACTTTGTTTAAAGACTCCTTCGCCATGTGTTTCTAAGTCTTCATTGTTTCCTCTTTCTCTAGGGATTCCGGACAAGAGCTTGTCTGGTTACATTTATAATAGGCTTTAGAAATGTGTGCCCTATGAATCTCCAAAGTCTTTTCATTATCGTTTCTTTCATTGTGGGTTGGTTCGCTTTCTGCCATAGCTCTACAGTGCTGATGTTATCTGGCCGTCTAATCTGAAGGATCTTCCTTAGGCAGGTGTTAACAAAGGTCTGCAGTACTTCTGACTGATGATGTCCATGTTTCTGATCCTTACAACAGGACCGATTTGACGTTTGTATTGAACAGTCTTAATGTTTTTTTATTAGGGATATTCCCTTGATCTTCCAGATGTTGCTCTGTAGAAATCCTACTTTAGCCTTCCCAATTCTTGCTGTAATATCTGGTTCTGTACCAACCTCTTCGTCTGTTGTGAAGGTTGCTGGCTTTGGGTTTTTCCGAGTGACCGACCAGACAGGTCCACGTAGCGCCTCGTTAGTAGACACGTGACTGGTTTATGTGTATGTTCCAGTCAGTAGCGTGTAGTTATTTAGTTGATTTTTTGGGGGGTCTTGTTTCAAGGTACGGCCAGGGAAATGAGGGAGCGTGTTATCTTAATTGTCTCTGGATATTAATGTGATATTTTGTAGTATCGTATCCTCCACGATCTCCACTTGTGCCTCCCTCAAGTTGGTGTAAGTTTTCGTATGTCTTACGTTTGTTCTGTGTGGGTTTAGCTGTAAGTTTTGTTGTAAGAAGTAGAGCACGTGATTTATGTTGTTAAGCTGAAGTTTTCGGTGAGCTATAAATGTTTTCATTGCTTTATATAGGAGTATTAAGTGTGTATCACGAATCACCATTTATTTGATCAGGCTGTATTGCTATGTTGATTAATTGTATTTTTCATTGAAACTGTCATCGTTTTGTGCTCATTGAAATTCGTGGGATCTTCTTAGAAGCCGAAGTTCTGAAGATGTTGGAGCACGTGCATGATGTTGGACAGGGAGTGCTTTACAGTACCTTGCTTGGCTCTTTTACTACCAAATAAAAATAACAAGAACACATAGAAAAATTATAGTAAACAAAACTGCCATTTTTTAAAATAGAATCCTGTATTTACTCTATATAGTAGTTCAAGATTTTAATTGTCAAACCAGAGAACAAAATTAATGGATGCAGATTTCTTATTTCTCTTCCAAACTCCTTTATTTAACCCGAGACGGACATAAAGACCATGAGAGGACCCGGAAAAAGGCCCGCTTCTCCGGAGACTCCACTCCCGTCAAGAGCATGTCCCGTCTGCTAGACGGAGCCAGCTGCATGAAGCGCGCGAATTGAGAGATTTGGCGGGAAAGAGTCGCGAGGCCTGATTAAAATGGCGGTCACTCTAGTACAGACATCTGTACCCACTTTGTCATTGTAATTAACCGTTTTTTACATGGCGCTTTTCGTCTAAGAAATTTTCGCTACAAGATAGTCAAGATTAGAAAGAATTTTCAGTTTTTTTTTTTTTTTTGTGATTAATTTTCAGTAAGAATTTTTCCCTATTTCGTTTCGTCATTTAAGATAGCTCCAGTATTTTTACCTCTCAGATTTCCTTCTCTTCTTGTGGGTCAGTTTCTTTACAGGAGTGGTTCTCAAACTTTTGTTGGGCGTGGCCCACACCCCCTCATTTCCTGAATGAAAGTAACCGTTTACCCTGAGAACGGCAATGAGTCCAACTTTCTGGCTTGAAAACAGCCATGGATCACTTTTCTGATCTGAGAAAAGCTGTGGACCCCTTTCTGATCTGAGAATAGCTGTGGACCCCCATTCTGGCCCGAGAACAGCTGTAGACCACCTTTCTGGCACGAGAACAGCTGTAGACCACCTTTCTGGCACGAGAACAGCTGTAGACTTATCTCTCAATAAAAATAAAGCAACAAACAGAACAAGATTTTTTTTTTATTCGAGCCAGTTCATTCCCTGGTCCGTGGACTCTCAAAATATCCTTTCGTCGACGGCCTGTTGGTCCATGAACCCCAGATTAAGAACCTCTGCCTCGACAAAGGCTAGAGGAGAACACAGTTACCACAGGACGAACGAAAAGCAAAGAGAAACTAACGCTGTACTTTTCTTCTCTAGACAAATCATGAATCAGAACATAAATAACAGCGTAAAGCGGTGGTCCAGCGAGGCAGCCTCGCCCTACAGGTGTCGCTGTGTACTATGTGACGTCAGACTGTCCGCAAGATACTCCACAGTTTAGAATCAACACTGTATATCTGCACAAAAATCATTGGAAGCAGCAGAAATGTGGTTTATTAGAAGAATGTTGCGAATCCCCTGGACAGCAAAAATAACTAATGAAGAATGTAGGAGAAGAGCTGGAGAGACAAAAAAACCTTGTCAAAAAGATAAGAGAGAGACAATGTGCTTTCATAGGACATGCAATGAGAAGAGGGGGCATTGAAAATATTATAATAACAGGAAAAATAGAAGGAAGAAGATCAAGAGGAAGACCAAGAGAAATGATACTGGACAGTCTGATGGGATGGTGTGAGAGGAGATCACCAACTGAGCTGATGGCTGCATGAAGGATCGCGTACTCTGGAGAAGCATAATAGCCAACGCCAGTCGGCACGGCACATGATGATGATGATGACTGTATATATAGGAGGCATGGGACTCTCTCTCTCTCTCTCTCTCTCTCTCTCTCTCTCTCTCTCTCATTCTCATGATATTTAGCCATCCTCTTTGTTAACATGCTGTAAATAACGTGAACTTAGTGCACACTTCCGGGTGACGTATAAGATGGCGGACTTTTGTAACCTCTTGCCGGCATGCACAGATCCGCGGGATTTCGCTTGACTCGTCACATATCCTGAACCGGGAGTTGGGTAAAGGGTTAACAACCTTATCCTGAAAACCCATCTAGAGGGGAAAAAAAAGGAAATGTTATGGAAACTCGCAACAAAACCAGTCGAGAATCAGGGATACCAACTCCGAAGAACTCAGACAAAGATCGAAAGAATGCATCGGCCTCAAATATATCAAGCGGAACACAACAGGCTGAAGAAAAAGAGGTCGACCACGTGAAACTCTAAAGAGGACATTGCTTATAAAGAGAGGCCAAATTAGTAGGCATAAAATCCCTTGAAGAGGTTGAAAAGCTCGCCGACATAACAGGAAAACATGGCGAACTACCACGTGAGCCCTATGTGAGGGTTAGCGGCACGGGAAGGATGTTAGAAGTGAGTAGATATTCTAATGTTCGTTTTAACCTGCCTGCGCCTTCTCGCTGTCCCCACATGGCCCGTTCACTGCAGATTTTTCATTTTTCTTATTTATATTATCAAACTGGATAATGGCGTATCTCATGGATACCGGACTCTGGGGTTATCCGTTATGTGAGGAGGAAATGAGGGCCAAACTGAAAGATTAGAGGAACGCAAGGGAAAAAAAACCCCACAGAGGCCTGGTATATAAACGTTGTTTTTGTTACTACTTTTGACAGAAACTACCACTTTAGTAGTGTAAGAGTTTGTTGTTAACTTTGACTGAATCTACCACTTTAGTAGTGTAAGAGTTTGTTGTTAACTTTGACATAATCTACCACTTTAGCACTGTAAGAGTATATATACACTGTTTTCATGTGTATGTATGTACTTTAACGTGTATGTTTATATGTATGAAAATTTTCTATGTATGTGTATATGCACATGCGTATATATAAATACTGTCTATAAATACTGTCTAAGTATGTATTATTCCATATATACACATGTTCTGTATATGAATAGTTCATATGAATAGTTTTATGTATATGTGTATATATTCCTGAATGAGCTATACTCAAACAACGAAAACACGCCCCCAAAAAACAGTTTTTACAAACAATCATAAAAGATTTTATTGGCTGAATCATTGCCCCACCCGATATTTACCTTATCTCTTCAACTCTTTCACCAGCCCGCGAACACCAACACCTTTGTATCTGCCCTCTGACCTACAAATCATAAACAGGTCGCTAGTATCGATCTAGTATTATACGTGTCCCTTATTTTGAGAAGTATAGCGCCCATTAAGAACAAGAATGCCACAGCCATATAGTTTCGTATCTTAGATCAACAGTTACATTGCTTCCTGTACAACTGACAAGGCGTCGACAAATCACCTCTCGTTAAATCCCAACAACTTGTTAAATCCTGCTGTAGTATTGCCACCTTCGGTACACCACACAGCGTAATGTAGTTAATTTGACCAGTATAAAGCTGTCCTTACCAGAGTTTTATATTCTCTGTTTGATATGTATTGTGGTTCAAGCTAACTCATGTCGTATCAGGTAAAGTATAACCTGGCATTATTAGACAGTTACTGGATATTTTAAGGTTTGTATCCAAAATTATTAGAATAATTTTTTTTTAATAATTCCAAAATGTTTCCAGTTAAAAAAAAATTATTTTCATTTCTCCCAGTTTTATTGTGCAGGGTTACAACTAATGTTAAATATAAGTACTGTATTACAGTGTTTCTTAATATTTTGTTTTTTTCATTGGTTTCCTGCTTCAGAATAGCAGTGGATTCCTCGTTTAAAGTAAAGTTATAGACAAATTATACTAAGATTTATTTTAATGGAGCCAGTCCATTGTCTGGTCATTGGGGACTCAAACATTTGTCCGTGGAGCCCCTGGATAA
Organism: Achatina immaculata; assembly: GCA_009760885.1. Taxonomy (NCBI): domain Eukaryota; kingdom Metazoa; phylum Mollusca; class Gastropoda; order Stylommatophora; family Achatinidae; genus Lissachatina; species Lissachatina immaculata. The sequence continues at coordinate 12,649,741 of CM019711.1, forward strand.
AGTCTGTTGCTGTTTCATTTTGTGGATCTTGGTCTTATGAGATACTCTTCTGTTTTTTTTTTCTTTTGGAACAGTAAAGCTGATAACGAACCCCTTCCCTCCCCCCCCCCCCAAAAAAAAAGTAATGTGATTGTACACAGGTTCTACTAAGCTGTGAATTTGGGTACCTGACAGTGGTAAATAGATGCATAACTTTAATGTTAGGAAAAGTATCGCAGAAAATGAAGAACAGACAGGGCGAGTCTCACCAGATTACACTGTAAACACCAATACGTTTCACTGGAGAAAACGGAATAATTTCATGTCTTTCCCTTACGGGACCGCCACATACAAACTGAAACAGGTGCATTCGTTGCGTTTATGTTTTCGTCTTCACCTGTGGTCTTGTTGTTAGCCTTAAGATCCATTGCTCTTTCAAATTCATCCAAAGAGAGTTCACCCAGAGCAAGATGCAACTGTGGAATTGGTGTGTCAGTTCTTTTAGGTGTGGTCGATTAAGTCTTTCTTGGAAGTATTCGACCTGTCTTTGCTTTTGATCATTACTGGATGTTAGTAAGCTTCCTTTTTTTCTTAAACTAAAGATCGGTCTTTATTTGGATGAAATATCTGTAGTAATACTGCATTTTTCTTTGGATGAAATACATGTAGTAATACTGCATTTGTCTTTGGATGAAATACATGTAGTAATACTGCATTTGTCTTTGGATGAAATACATGTAGTAATACTGCATTTGTCTTTGGATGAAATACATGTAGTAATACTGCATTTTTCTTTGGATGAAATACATGTAGTAAGACTACATTTTTCTTTGGATGAAATACATATAGTACCTATTAACCTCTTTTGTATGTTATAAAGAGTGTTGCTGTCTCATGCCTTTGCTCCTTTCTCTTCTTCTTTCGCCATGTTGTCTATATATTCTCTCTTACTGCTTTTAGCTGAGCTTTGTACATAATTTTTTAATTCTTTTGCTTTTGCAACATGTAAATTGCTGAAATATTTACCTAAATCAAATTTTATTAAATACAGTACATTTACAGGTAGCACAGGCAGAAATGAGTGTAACAGAATAAAAAAAAACTAGGTAGTATGCGGAGACAATGGGCCCAAATTTAACTAGTTCATCTGCTTACGTCACCACTTCTTGCACTTGCTCACAAAGACCGGAAACAGTATGGCGACGAAACTACCACGCTACAAGAAATGCTCCTGCGTGGGTATGTTAATATCTACTTTCTGCGATATATTTGTAAATGTACACGTTTTTTTTTTAGGGAAGACAATTATGAGCTTTACATTACAGCTGGAACAACATGCAAGGTTTAGCTGAATCAAGATACGGCTAAACAACAAAGGACAATGCTTGCCTGGTCGATCAGAACGAAAAGAATTGGACAGAGTTTGGATTGAAAAAAAGTATATTTGGATACGTCCCGTGGCATTCTCATGCTTTAGAAGTGTGAAGTAGGGGTGCCAGCACATGTCCTAGCAGCCTTTAGAAACCTCTTTTCTGGGGTCTTTGTTTTACTAAAGAAGCCCCAGCTACCCATCTTTTCTAGGGGTCTTTGTTTTCCTAAGGAAGCCCCAGCTACTCATCTTTTCTAGGGGTCTTTGTTTTCCTAAGAACCCCCCCCCCCCCAGCTACCCATCTTTTCTGAGGGTCTTTGTTTTCATAAGGAAGACCCAGCTACCCATCTTTTCTAGGAATCTTTGTTTTCCTAAGGAAGCCCCAGCTACCCATCTTTTCTGGGGTCTTTGTTTTCCCTAAGGAAGCCCCAGCTACCAATCATTTTGGGGGTCTTTGCTTTCCTTAGGAAGCCCCAGCTACCCATCTTTTCTGGGGTCTTTGTTTTCCTAAGGAAACCCCAGCTACCCATCGTTTATGGGGTCTTTGTTTTCCTAAGTATCCCCAGCTACCCATCTTTTATGGGGTCTTTGTTTTCCTAAGGAAACCCCAGCTACCCGTCTTTTCTGGGACCGGGTTTAACCCTGGTGTCGCTCGGTCCTAAAAATTCCACACGAATACGAAATTGAATCAGAGACCTTCTGTTCGACAGGCGAATGTACTAGCCACTACACCACCATGGCACTAATCACCATATCCCCAGTATTTTTTAATGTCACATCAAAGAGCTACATTTACCTTTCTTTTAAGTTTCCATCGTAGTAATAGAGTTACTGACAACACCAAGGTCTGCTTCATATATTCCCTGCATCCTCAATCTCCAGAACCAGCATCGTGCGCATTCATCAGTCCTTCGAGACTGCAGCAAGACTTACACAGCCAATCAAGTCCTTCGAGACTGCAACAAGACTTACACAGCCAATCAAATGTCTCCGGGTGCACCTAGTTCCGGCAAGCATCCAATCCTACCCTTGCCTCAAGATCAGCTAAGAATAGCAGACGTGATGGACTCTGCCGAAGACACTTTGAGGGCGTGGTCACTGGAGAACCGGCGTCACGTGATTAAAGAGTCCCAGAATGCACTTATGACCCAACGGCTGCATTGGTTGGCAAGTCCCAGTCGTAAAAATAATCAGGTAAATGAACAGAGTATGTTAATGAGAACCAAAAACTACGGAAGCATGGAACCCAATCTCTGACCAAAAGCTGGAAAAAAAAATATTACTGGCTGACTTTCGTGTTCAGAAGACGCCGTCTGTTCTGCCATTCAGTGGCCCATAGCTGACATGCCGGAGTCAGGGCTGGCGAACAATAGCTGACCAAGACCCTGTCCCACCTCTCCATTGGTACCCCGCAGTATCAGACCTAGCCTGACCAACGGGGCAGGGATCACCATAGACTCCATGGTGGTGGAGTCTGCTAAAGAAGTATTGCACACCCCTTGCTTTTTTTAAGCTGCACTCAGGGGCTGAAAAAATATAAGCCGACATGATTCTGTGGCTCAACATCTTCACCGCATCAGGTGGAAAGAACACCAGAACGCAGATCCAAGAAGAAGAAGCAGAAGAAGGAGGCTGATTTGTCTTTTCACCCGTTCTTGTGTAAAGTAAAACCAAAGTATTGAAATCTTTCGAAGTCGTACCGGTACCTTATAGAATCTGGTGGCAGTAACTATCTGACAGTCTGGTAAATTGGATATAGCGACATATAAAAAAAAGGGTTAACAAATAGTTTTGTACCTTCGTTGTAATGGGTTCCACTAGTAGCTGAAGGACAATATGAACTGAAGCACAGACACCATGTAAAGCGCGGATATCAGAAGAAAGATCTTGAGAATTCGGACTCAGTATGAAAGAAAGGACACATGAGAATCTCTCTTCTTCAGCTCTCGCCTGCTGGATCTAGCTAAGACTAGAACTTGGTGGTCAAGATTTAGGCTAAGACTAGAACTTAGTCGCCATACGATTCAGGCTAAGACTAGAACTTAGTCGCCATACGATTCAGGCTAAGACTAGAACTTAGTCGCCATACGATTCAGGCTAAGACTAGAACTTAGTCGCCATACGATTCAGGCTAAGACTAGAACTTAAGTCGCCATACGATTCAGGCTAAGACTAGAACTTAGTCGCCACACGATTTAGCCTAAGACTAGAACATAGTCGCCACACGATTCAGCCTAAGACTAAAACTTAGTCGCTAAGACTAAGTCCACATTTTCACATCCTCTACCTCCGATCGCATCCCTGTGGCGTGTGGTCAGGCCTTGGATGCGTGGGGTCCCCAAATGCTTGGACATTCCTACGGCAACATGTTCAGAAGTCTGGACTCTTGATTAGATCCCCATATAACAGCGTTATCTTCGTGGTGTTGAGTGTATGTTTTGTTATTCCTATTCTTTTCTTTATCTCCGTCTCACATCTCCCATCCTCCTTTAGTTACCCTAGGTAACTGTAATTTGTCACCTGTTCCAGTTTCTCTATGTTTACGTTCATATCCATCTGCGGATTTTGGTCTTTGCTGCTGAACACCAGCAGACTATGGTCTTCTTGATACTGGTCTCTAGTCTTTACGACCATCTCACGTAACCCCAACGTCATCATCATCATCATGTGCCGTGCCGGCTGGCGTTGGCTATCATGCTTCTCCAGGGTACAAGACCCTCATGCAGACCATTAGCACGGTTGGCTAATATGTTTCTCATTGTCTGAAATGCAATGACTTAACACTGGAGTACCTGAATTCCTCAAAGCTTCTTAGCAAACTCCTCTGTTGATGGAATTACTCTTTGATTCCTAGCGCCTTAGCTAGACCGAAGGTTCTGCTTCTAGGGACACCAACAGAAGTGGACCTATGTCTTGACCAACTCTGGATCGCTAGCCCTGAAGATTCACAGCCTCTTTATTACAAAGAATTCTTATCAGAAATAAATATACAGCAGAGATCTTGCTTCCTCTTTACACAGACGGACCAGAATCTTGGCCCTGACCTCTACTCTGAAGGAAGTCTTCAGGCCTTAAACACTAATCAAAAGCTCAGACCATTAGAGGATGATATCCAGAGAAAGCAAGCTTTCTATTTGGCCCAGGACTTCACAGGTGGAACTCGACCCGTGAAAACGGCCACTGCCAACGGAACCACAATTAAGACTGAGGAAGAGAAAGAAGAGAAGGAGAAGATCTCCAAAGGCAATAAAGCAATGACTACATCTGGGGCTGTGAAAAGGGCAGTTTCCTTTGACAAACGTATCACTGACAAAAACTCCGTGGATCGCCCGGATTTTGGTACAGCCAAAGCATCAGCCGACTCACAACTGGAGAAAGCCACCCCCAAGAAAACAGACAGCAAAGGACAGGCTCAAACCATCTCTCTGTTTCCAAACACCTCCCATCATCCCATCCCTGCTGGCCGCTGCTGCCAACAGAAAAACCAACCGACCACGCCTCTATTTTTTTCGAATCTGGAACACTTGAGACACAAAATTTTCACCGGCCAGGTCAATCCACGCAGCAAGAAACGAAACAAACTACAAACGTTGCTAGCGAATTTAGGGGATGTGAATTCTAATATCATGCCAACTTTCGTAAGCCCTAGAAAGTTTAAACTGTGTGGACAACTATCAGAGGCTAAAGACAGTCTCATGCCGCCGTTGTTAGACACTCGTCGACAGCTCTTCCAGTCGTCATTTTTTGCGGGATCTGATGATACTTTCCCTCCACTCAACAATTCACAAATTGAAACGAAACTTTCAGCGAACTAGGGAATCTGCGCGTTATGTGAAAAGAAAACAAAACTGTGAAACTGTTTTAATTCTTCTGTTATAAAACGATCTGTCTATCTACTGTCCTGTCGAGTTGCGTTGGCCATCACGCTTTCCCACAATTCTCTGCTCCGAGCGCGGAGTATAAGCTGTGCTAGCGTTCTCTGTCCCTGCCGTCTTTTTAATACGTCCATTCTCTCTCTCTCTCTCTCTTGTTCTCTATCTGTCGTATCTGCTGAGAGTGGCCACGCCATTTACTCCAAGCTACACATGTAAGCATACGATATTCTTGCATCCTCACCGCCGTTGACTTAACGACCAAAGTTCCAGGATGGTGGTACTATCTGCCCTCCATATCCTCCTCCTCCTCGCTGAAAGTAAATCTTCCTGACATGATTTCGCCTCATGTTAGAAAAAAAAAAACCCGGGAATTTCTGGGTTGTTTTTTTTTTTTCTTTCTGTGAGAGGAGGAGGCTTGCCCATGTTGAGGTGACCTTTGTAGGTCTCGTATCACCACATCTTGTTCTCTCCCTCACAAACCGTTCAGTGTCGAGTGGACAGACAAACATCCTGTTGTGGCTCGAGTCTCTGCTTCACATAAAGAGATATTAAGGTTTCTGCTATCTCTTCCATCCACCTCCTTCTTGCACGGCATCTTCCTGTGTCCTCGCATTCTCAACATGAATGTTTTCTCTGCTTTGCTTGTCTGGTGGTAGTAGCCACATAACCATTCGACTTTTTGTTTCTGGATGCTACGCAGGACTCCACCCCTTGCCCCTGATGTTGTCTTTTCTGATTTCCATGTAGGCGGCCACAATCATTGAGCTAAAAAAAAAAAACCTCTAGCGGTTACTGGCAAGTTGGTGCATACACTGTAACCATTTTTTTGTTTTGTTTTTCTTTTGTGGACATTATAAAATACTCTTTGAGATGTGTAAAAAAAAGTAAAGATAGTCCCATAGCAAAATGCCGTAGGGGGTGAAGCGTTAGAGACCTCATTATGCTGGGTCATCAGCGTATGAGGTAGGGTGACCAGTTCCTTTCCTCGCTGCCTTTACTTCCCAGATTTTCTCTGGTACCCATTTTACGAGGCTGGGTCGACCTCGGGGCCGTATTGGTCGGAAAAAAAAAATCCCGCTCAGCTGGGGATTCGAACCCTCGACCATTTGGTTGCTAGACGAGTGCTCTAACCACTACGCTAGCCGGCCATAACATATTGAGATGTGACTAAACAAAATAGTCACAAATTAAGCACATTAATTTTCATAGTCGGAATCTCAGCCAGTCATTTGCATGCCCCTTGCGAACTTTGCCTACCTAACAGCTCTCTCCTGTAGGCCTCTCGGTTGTGAGCAAGATGGCCTGCTGCTGACGCATCCATTTGAAGATTATCAACGATGTCTTGCAGCCATCTTCGCCTTGGTTTTCCTCTCTTTCTTTTTCCCACTATGTACCCTTCCAAGACGGTTTTCTCTAAACTCTCATGACGTTTAATGTGTCTAAAATATTTAAGTTTTTCTCTGTTTAATCCTCTTTACTAGCCAACCTTCTTCAATACAAAGTTCTTGTAGTATGGATATATTCGTTCTTTTTTTCTGTCCATAATATTTGAAGGACTCTTCTGTAGCATTTACATCCATACGCATTCATGCGTTTCTCAGCTGTTTTGTTAAGTGTCCAGGTCTCACAGGCATATGTTGCGATGGGAAAGATGCATGCCCTTTAAAATATTATTTTTGTAGTTCTGTCTGTTCCTCTCCACAGATTATTTTGTTGTTTTAGTTTTCGAAGAGCGACAGACGTCAGAGTCTCACCAACCTTAATCACAATACATACATTCACAAATGACATTTCTTATAAGGAAGAACATTTATTCATCCAAAACAAGAACTTTCAATAAGAAACTCAGAATTCAAGAAAGTTTCTTTAGCTAAAACAATTTAACACCATTTTGCATTGATATAATGGTACTTAGTCTAGCAATGAAACATTCAACTTATATTTCAGGATAGGAAGTTAACCTAAAAAAAAACAATCAAGTTCTATTTCTTGATATAAAATTTTTTAAAAATGAATCAATCAAGTTCTATTTCAAGACATAAAAAAGTGAATCAACCAAGTTCTATTTCAAGACATAAAAAAAGTGAAGCAATCAAGTTCTATTTCAAGACATAAAAAAAGTGAATCAACCAAGTTCTATTTCAAGACATAAAAAAAGTGAAGCAATCAAGTTCTATTTCAAGATACAAAATAAAAGAAAGTGAAAAAATCTAATTCTATTTGAAGACATAAAATAAAAAAAATGGAACAATCAAGGTGTACTGTGAAGATATAAAATAAAAAAAAGTGAAACAAGTTCTATTTCAAGATAAGAAGCTTAATAAAAAAAAAAGTCAACTATCCAGTTCTATGTCAAGAAAAAAAAATATACAAGTATGATATTCTATTTCAAGATAAGAAGTTTAACATAAAATAAATGAAACCATCATGTTGTTTCATGATAAGAAGATAAAAACATTATTAAACAAATTAAGTTCTACTTCATGAGATATTTAACATAAGAATTGAAGAACAGAGGAATCTGTATACAAGTGCTTTTAAAGTGTGTGTGTGTTGATCTACTGCTGGACATTGAACAATAAGTGTGTGTGTGTGTAGATTTATTGCTGGATATCATTAAAAACAAGTGTGTATAGACCTATTGTTGGAGATCATTAGAAACAAGTGTGTATAGACCTATTGTTGGAGATCATTAGAAGCAAGTGAATATAGACCTATCATTGGACATCATTAGAAACAAATGTGTATAGGCCTATTGTTGGAGATCATTAGAAACAAGTGCATATAGATCTATTGTTGGAGATCATTAGAAACAAGTATGTATAGACCTATTGTTGGAGATCATTAGAAAAAAGTGCATATAGATCTATTGTTGGAGATCATTAGAAACAAGTATGTATAGACCTATTGTTGGAGATCATTAGAAACAAGTGCATATAGATCTATTGTTGGAGATCATTAGAAACAAGTATGTATAGACCTATTGTTGGAGATCATTAGAAACAAGTATGTATAGACCTATTGTTGGAGATCATCAACAAGTATGTGGAGATGTCATAACTGAAACACAGCACCATCTGATATACAACATTCTAAAGCATTACAAACATACCATCATATGACCAAGCCATACACATATACACACAAGCACGCACATACATACGCACTCACACGCACATACACACACAACACAGAAAGTGATGTCTTAACAGCAAACACAACTCCAGCCACCTACACAACATAACTTTAACTCTTTCTTTTCTAACTTCATAAAATAAACACCTACAGAAAAATCCAGTTCATTCATTGTTTCATATGCAGACTCCCAGTTTGCTCTCCAGGCCCTTGAAAACTGGATACCATCAGCTGATCACATTACAACTGACATACTCAGTGCAACAAACCAACTTGCTTCTTATGACATCAAGACCACCCTACAGTGGATACCAGGGCACATAGATATCAGAGGAAAGGAACGTGCTGACAGACTGGCAAAGAGTGGAGCCACCATGTCACAGCCCCACATCTCCACCAACATGAGAACAGCTAAACACATTATACACAACAACTGCAAGCAGCAGTGGATGGACAGCTGGTCCAACACCTATATACACACCTGCCAAAGCCTAACCCTGGAGACCACATCAACAGCTTATGTCGTAGAGACCAGTGCACAATTTTCAGGTTGAGAACAGGACACATCACCCTCAGTAAGCACTTACACAGAGTGACCGCTGACCACACACCTCACTGCATGCACTGCAACAGACAAGAAGAAGAAACTGTTATGCACCATCTGCTGGACTGCAGTGCATTGAAGGACCTTTGGAAGAATCTGATACCACCAAACTCCTCAATCACCGACATTCTGTATGGAGATGTAGAACAGCTGAAGAGGACCTGTACGTTTCATTATCTGGCACAAGGGAAAAAGAGTGGAAACTCATAACCCAGGAATCAGAAAAGTCAAAAGTCTATTTTTTAAAAACTTAAAAACAGAGTTTCCTCACTTTCTATGTATTCCATTAGTGAAATTAACAAAGGTTAATTTCATACAAGGCCTGATAAGTAATCTAATTAAATTAACTTTTCTTTTACTACAAATAATTGGTAATACAAGATTTTGAACTAATGCCACACATTTAATAAAGCTCTTTAACACAGGACTACTATGTTAACTTTGTCTGACTACTATGCTAACTTTGTCTGACTACTATGTTAACTTTGTTTGACTACTATGCTAACTTTGTTTGACTACTATGCTAACTTTGTCTGACTACTATGCTAACTTTGTCTGACTACTATGCTAATTTGTTTGACTACTATGCTAACTTTGTCTGATACTATGCTAACTTGTTTGACTACTATGTTAACTTTGTCTGACTACTATGCTAACTTTGTTTGACTACTATGCTAACTTTGTCTGACTACTATGCTAACTTTGTCTGACTACTATGCTAACTTTGTCTGACTACTATGCTAACTTTGTCTGACTACTATGCTAACTTTGTCTGACTACTATGCTAACTTTGTCTGACTACTATGTTAACTTTGTCTGACTACTATGCTAACTTTGTTTGACTACTATGCTAACTTTTGTCTGACTACTATGCTAACTTTGTCTGACTACTATGTTAACTTTGTTTGACTACTATGTTAACTTTGTCTGACTACTATGCTAACTTTGTCTGACTACTATGCTAACTTTGTTTGACTACTATGCTAACTTTGTCTGACTACTATGCTAACTTTGTTTGACTACTATGTTAACTTTGTCTGACTACTATGCTAACTTTGTCTGACTACTATGCTAACTTTGTCTGACTACTATGCTAAATTTGTCTGACTACTATGCTAACTTTGTCTGACTACTATGCTAACTTTGTTTGACTACTGAACTTACAGCACAGGATAGGGAAAGGTTAACCTCTGCTTTCAGCCAAATTTACATTATCCCTACCTCTAGCATGAAAAAGTCGAAGATGTGCTATAATCTGCACTGCACATGGCAGTACATGATGTGTTTTTTTCCTTAAAAATCTATATAAATGTTGTGTGCCACTTCTTTTTTTTTTTACACAGGAATTACATTTGAGGAAATTATTTCTGACTGAATGAAGTTTCATTATGTTTTTGTATTCTGCTTAAAATAAAGAGTGATCTTTACATGTATAGTGACTGCAGGTAAATAATGATGACGTATTCTGTCAATGGTCCATTACACTATCACTCAGTCAGCCATTTGCATGTCCCTTGAGAAACTTTGCCTCCCTACCAGCTCTCCTGTAGGTCACTCGGTTGTAAGCAAGATGCCCTGCTGCTGATGTATCTATTCGCAGATCATCAATGACATCTTGTAGCCATATTTGTTTTGGTCTTCCTCCCTTTCGTTTTCCCATCATGTACTCTTCCAATACTGTGCTCGTTAATAAAGCTGTTCCTACCTTTTTTCCTCCTAGTTTAGTCATTTTGTTATCACAGCTTTACTACAATTGTTTCACGTATAGTTATATAATTTTATACTAATTATTCATGTCTTCCAAGACTGTCTTCTCTAAATTCTCATGATGTTTAATATGTTGAAAATATTTAACTTTTCACTGTTTAATCTTCTTTACTAGCCAACTTTCTTCAATATTAAGTTCTTGTAGTATGGATATATTTTCTCTTTATTGTGTCCATGATATTTGAAGAACTCTTCTGTAGCATTTACATCAAAGGCATTCATGTGTTACTCAGATGTTTTGTTAAGTGTTACAATATTACTAGGGACAAATTTTAAACATGTCTGTTATCTCAGATAAGATATCACAATACATCAGTGGTTTACTATTCTAAATATCACATGTACATCAATGGCCTACTATCCTAGATATCACAGTACATCAGTGGTCTACTATCCCAGATAAGATATCACAATATCAGTGTATTATTATCTTATATATCACAGTACATCAGTGGTCTACTATCCCAGATAAGATATCACAATATCAGTGTATTCTTATCTTATATATCACAGTACATCAGTGGTCTACTATCCCAGATAAGATATCACAATATCAGTGTATTATTATCTTATATATCACAGTACATCAGTGGTCTACTATCCCAGATAAGATATCACAGTACATCAGTGGTCTACTATCCCAGATAAGATATCAGTGGTCTACTATTACATATATCACAGTACATCAGTGTTATACTATCTCAGATATCACAGTACATCAGTGGTCTACTATCTAAGATATCACAGTACATCAATGGTCTACTATCTAAGATATCACAGTACATCAATGGTCTACTATCCCAGATAAGATATCACAGTACATCAGTGGTCTACTGTATTATCACAGACAAACTTTCAAGTAATCTAACACCCCAGATAAGATAAGATAAGATCATTGGTCTTAATATATTATCACAAAGTTTCAACTAGTCTAACACCTCAAATAAGATAACATCAGTAGTCTACTATATTATCACAGACAAACTTTTATCTACTGTATCATCTCCGGCATGTTGCCAGATTTGTTATGTGCTATGTTACACTGCCAACAATCCATATGGCAGACAGTCATGTGCTCTCTTCCATTTCTTATTTTCTGTACATGTATCATCAACTTACATGGTAGTTCATCAACAGAGATGTGTCAGCAACTTACATGGTAGTTCAACAACAGACAAATGTGTTAGCACCTTACGCTGTAGTTCATCAACAGAGATGTGTCAGCAACTTACATGGTAGTTCAACAACAGACAAATGTGTTAGCACCTTACGCTGTAGTTCATCAACAGACAATCTCCATATTCCTACCTTGGTGGTAGCACCATGTTTGTCATACTCTCACAACCACTGACAATCTCTGACCAACCTCTGATAAAGAAAGACTTCTTATAAGAACTAAACCAATATCTCCAGGGATATCAAAGTTTGTAGAAAAATCTTAATGTCACTGAATTTCAAGAACTCATGGCAGATGCCGAGATTTTCTGTACTGTGAACACAGCGACTCTCTGGACGTCTTCTACAGTAACTCTCCCAATGTCTTTTACAGTGACTCTCCAGATGTGACTCTCCAAATGTCTTCTAAATTGACTCTCCAAAAGTCTTCTGCAGTGACTCTGCAAATGTCTTCTAAAGTGACTCTCCAAGTCTTCTAAAGTGACACTCCAAAAGTCTTCTACAGTGATTCTCTAAACAATCTTCTAATTGGCACACATGTACTTTAATTGTCCACTTTTTCAGAGCTAGAAACTGTAAAGTTCTGAACAAAAACCATACAATTTTTGTTCAGTCTGAGACTTTGTCAAATATTCTGGATAAATTAATCATCTTCTATAAAGCAAAAAAAAAAAAAAAACAAAACAAAAAACCAAATAAAAAGCAACCCAAAAATCTTCCAGGTATTAAAAAGAAAAAAAAAATGGGCAGCAACTGTTTCATGCAGCGTGTAAGACACCCAAGAATGATCCAGGGGAAAGCTTTTTGGACATGTTTACTTTGTGATTCCAATCACACCGCAAGCCAAACGGGGCCCAGCATTCCCTGTCTTAAGACTCTCTTCATTGGTACCCTTGCCAAGATCATCCTCCTTCTCATGAACCTGAAAGATCATCAAAAAAAAATAATCTCATGATGTCTTCATTTCTCAGATTGTTCCTCATGTTTCACAACCTGTCCAAAATAGAATTAAGTTTCTAAAAATTTTTAGGCAAAATATACACTTCATAAATCATCATAAATTTGGCAATCAGTTCTCTGGTTCAATCAGTTACCTGTTCTCTGGTTCAATCAGTTACATGTTCTCTGGCTAAATCAGTTACATGTTCTCTGGTTCAATCAGTTACCTGTTCTCTGGCTCAATCAGTTACCTGTTCTCTGGTTCAATCAGTTACCTGTTCTCTGGCTCAATCATTTACCTGTTCTCTGATTCAATCAGCTACCTGTTCTCTGGCTCAATCAGTTACCTATTCTCTGGTTCAATCAGTTACCTGTTCTCTGGTTCAATCAGTTACCTGCTCTCTGGCTCAATCAGTTACCTGTTCTCTGGCTAAATCAGTTACCTGTTCTCTGGTTCAATCAGTTCTCTGGTTCAATCAGTTACCTGTTCTCTGGTTCAGTTACCTGTTCTCTGGCTCAATCTGTTACCTGTTCTCTGGCTCAATCAGTTAGCAGTTCTCGGGTTCAATCAGTTACCTGTTCTCTGGCTCAATCAGTTCTCTGGTTCAATCAGTTACCTGTTCTCTGGTTCAATCAGTTACCTGTTCTCTGCCTCAATCAGTTACCTGTTCTCTGGCTCAATCAGTTACCTATTCTCTGGTTCAATCAGCTACCTGTTCTCTGGTTCAATCAGCTACCTGTTCTCTGGTTCAATCAGTTACCTGCTCTCTGGCTCAATCAGTTACCTGTTCTCTGGCTCAATCAGTTACCTGTTCTCTGGTTCAATCAGTTCTCTGGTTCAATCAGTTACCTGTTCTCTGGTTCAATCAGTTACCTGTTCTCTGGCTCAATCTGTTACCCGTTCTCTGGCTCAATCAGTTAGCAGTTCTCGGGTTCAATCAGTTACCTGTTCTCTGGCTCAATCAGTTCTCTGGTTCAATCAGTTACCTGTTCTCTGGTTCAATCAGTTACCTGTTCTCTGCCTCAATCAGTTACCTGTTCTCTGGCTCAATCAGTTACCTGTTCTCTGGCTCAATCAGCTACCTGTTCTCTGGTTCAATCAGCTACCTGTTCTCTGGTTCAATCAGTTACCTGCTCTCTGGCTCAATCAGTTACCTGTTCTCTGGCTCAATCAGTTACCTGTTCTCTGGTTCAATCAGTTCTCTGGTTCAATCAGTTACCTGTTCTCTGGTTCAATCAGTTACCTGTTCTCTGGCTCAATCTGTTACCTGTTCTCTGGCTCAATCAGTTAGCAGTTCTCGGGTTCAATCAGTTACCTGTTCTCTGGCTCAATCAGTTCTCTGGTTCAATCAGTTACCTGTTCTCTGGTTCAATCAGTTACCTGTTCTCTGGCACAATCAGTTACCTGTTCTCTGGCTCAATCAGTTACCTGTTCTCTGCCTCAATCAGTTACCTGTTCTCTGCCTCAATCAGTTACCTGTTCTCTGCCTCAATCAGTTACCTGTTCTCTGCCTCAATCAGTTACCTGTTCTCTGCCTCAATCAGTTACCTGACACTAATTTCTACGAGAGACTTTTCAGGTTTCCTGAGTCGCCGCACTGACCTTTATTAACCTACATGTGCTGACTTACAGGGTATTTTAATGGTAGGGTGAAGTGGTTAGCTGTTAGGTTAAGTACGAGTATATTCTAACGTAGCCATCAATAATCAGGCAAAATCAACAGGTCTCGATGATGCCAGATTGATGATGGTCAAATGTACCTAAAAAATGGCCCTTCTTTAGAGACAGCTCTGTCACCCATCATAAAAAAAACATAGGCCCTACATTAGAATTTGTTAGATGAGATGAAACGGTAAGACAAGACAGACTTATAAAAGACTTTTCAGAATAAAAAGAAACAAAAATCAGCCGAACTGTTTTAACTATAATCATATCTAAGAACTTAGAATGACAAAAGGTGAGCTACTTACCACCATGATTTCCTTGAAGTCCAGGGCCAGACAGACATAAGGTGAGCTACTTATCACCATGATTTCCTTGATGTCCAGGGCCAAACAGACATAAGGTGAGCTACTTACCACCATGATCTCCTTGAAGTCCAAGGCCAGACAGACATAAGGTGAGCTACTTACCACCACAGCACGACCAATAATGGACTGCTGCCCAATCAGTGGGATCTGAGGATCCTTCAGCTCTATGCAGGCTGTGCCATCCGCTCCTGCAATGATGTTCCCCAGGTCACCAGCATGTCTGAGACAAACAAGGAACTGTTGCATGCACCAGATTATTCAAGATGGAAACATGAAGATCATTTTTTTAAAAATGCAAGAACAAGGTGACTGGATCTTGTATGACAAACAAATGTAATGAAGAAACCTATTTGTTGAATGTGTGCCATGCCAGACAGTGCAGGAGATCATTATGCTTCTTCATCTTGCCCCATCTTTGGTGTTTCTGATCAATTCAAGCACTGCTTTTCCTTGGCAAAGTGATTTAGTACTGGTGTTGTATGGTCAGCATTAAAAAAAAATAGAGGACAAAGCACTTTAGTCATGAGAGAAAGAAAAATGACATAAGAATTACTTGAGACTCAAACCACAGATTCTAACAGAGTAAGCAGCCACCCAGCCAGCTTATACCTCCAAAGAAAGGTGCTTGAATATCTGAGACCTTAATGTGTTTTCTTTCCGGGTGTCACGTTTCAAGTCTTGGCTATCCAAGCATCTCTCTTTGAAGGTGTAAGATGGCAAACAGCCACTGTTTCTCACGGTTGGGTGGCTGCTTGCCTTGCTCGAGTCTGTGGCTTGAGCTCCAGGTAACTCTCAAATCATTTCCCTTTCTCTCACATCCGAAGTGCTTTGTGTACTATTTTTCATATGCCACCCATGCAACACTGTGTTACATCACTTCACTATGAGAAAGCTTCATTGTTTCTCATCTGAAAAATTATTTTTCCATACCACTTGATCAGTCCGCTGAGGTATCCTGGCCACCCTCTCCTTGAATTTACCACTCATTACCAAGTTCTATAACTCCTATCTTCTCATGACTACGAAACTTGGACCACTGTTTTCTTATAATTTTAACTAGTTTCTCTTGCTCTGCAACCCAATGTGGATCATACAATCACAAATACTTTCTGTCACTGGGTGTCATGTATTAATGTTGTCCATTACCTTATCAACACAGCATTTCTTCTGTTAACCTCAGCAAAGCTCATTCAGGCTATAATAATGGCTCTCCTTCTGTCTTAGGGCTAGAGTTTGAACTTTTATCTTAGGGCTAGAGTCTGACAGAACTTCTGTCTTAGAGCTAGAGTCTGATTGAACTTTTATCTTAGGGCTAGTCTGACAGAACTTTTGTCCTAGGGCTAGAGTCTGATTTAACTTTTGTCTTAGGGCTAGAGTCTGATTGAACTTTTGTCTCAGGGCTAGAGTCTGACAGAACTTTTATCTTAGTGCTAGAGTCTGAAAGAATTTCTGACTTAGGGCTAAAGTCTGACAGAACTTTTATCTTAGTGCTAGAGTCTGATAGAATTTCTGACTTAGGGCTAGAGTCTGACAGAACTTTTATCTTAGTGCTATAGTCTGATAGAATTTCTGACTTAGGGCTAGAGTCTGACTGAACTTTTATCTTAGTGCTAGAGTCTGATAAAATTTCTGCCTCAGGGCTAGAGTCTGACTGAACTTTTATCTTAGGGCTAGAGTCTGACAGAACTTTTGTCCTAGGGCTAGAATCTGAACTTTTATCTTAGTGCTAGAGCCTGATAGAATTTCTGCCTTAGAGCTAGAGTCTGACTGAACTTTTATCTTAGGGCTAGAGTCTGACAGAACTTTTGTCCTAGGGCTAGAATATGAACTGTTGTCTTAGGGCTAGAGTCTGACAGAAGTATGATATAGATTTACAAGAAGGAGGAAGGCAAAGTGGGAGGAGATGATGCATTGTCTTGCCTTGTTTTCTATCTCCCTGGGTGTTCTGGTGTTCTCTGCAGCCAATGCTGTGAGGGCGTTGAAACACAACATCATGTTGGCCAGGGAGCAGGTTACACCAGCTATTTTTTCATTCACTGAGTGCAGCTGAAGAGCAAGGAAGCGTACAATACTTCTTTAGCAGGCTCCACCACCATGGGGACTAATGCAATCGCCACCCCATTAGCCAAGCTAGGCCTGTTACTGGAGGGGTACCAAATGGAGAGTTGGGACAGGCTTTTGGTCAGCTATGATTTGCCAACCCTGATGCTAGCATGTCAGCTACAGATCGCAGAGACTGCCAAGACGGACAGCATCTCTACCCTCAAGAAACGGTGATAAAACAGTGGGAAAGAAAACAAGGTAATGAAACGCACCAAGAACAGACACATTTTTTGCTTTCTCTAGTCAGAAATGCAGTAGACTGGTTAACGAAGGAGGCAATATCAGACAAACGCAGAAGATTACAATGGACCCTTGACACAGTGCTGGAGGACCTTGACTTTGCGGACGACATTTGTCTACTGTCAAGCAGCCACAAAGATATGCAAGATAAAATAAACAAGCTAACTCAGAATGCTAACAACACAGGACTAAAGATCAATGTAGGAAAGACAAAGTTAATGAAGCAAAATGTGAACAACAGAAATGTACTCAGAGTAGATAGAAAGTTAGTGGAGGAGGTCAACGAATTTGTATATCCTGGCAGTAGAGTAGTAGAAAATGGAAACAGCACAGAGGACATCAACAGCAAACTTATTAGAGCAACCAGGCTTTTGCAGTGCTGCAGACTATATGGACATAAAAAAAACTAAGCATAAATACAAAAATCAGGATATTTAAGAGTAATGTTCTAAGTGTACTACTCTATGGAAGTGAATGCTGGAAAATCACCAAAACCATAGAAAACAAGATGAATTCTTTCCAGACTAAATGTTTACGAAGAATTAGAAAAAATATTTTGGCCAAACACCATAAGAAATAACATCTTGTTGGCAGAAATGCAGATGAAGCCGCTGACAGCAATTATTGAGGAAAGACGCCGGCGATGGCTGGGACATGTGCTCCGAATGACTGACAACTCACTACCAAAAATAGCACTAAGATGGACACCACAGGGGAACAGAAGTAAGGGTAGACCAAAAGAGACATGGAGAAGAACAACAGAAAGGATGTTGAGCAATAGAGGGCTCACCTGGGCAAGAGCAAAAAAAAAAGGCAAAGGACAGGCATTTGTGGAAAACCCTTGCAGAAGGCCCATGTGCCCTAGGCACTTAAGGTTCAGAGAGAGTCAGAAATAGGGGAAATAACGGCTGCGGTAAAACTGGTTCTAGTAATAAAGGTAGACAGAAGGTGCATGGTTCAGACTGATGGAAATGAGGGGTAACCACGTTATAAGCTGCCAGGAATCATTTTGCTCTGTTGACTGTACTAATATCTGACTGCCATAACGAAGCATGGAAGTAATAAACCATGACTCTTCTCTTTTGACTTTCTGTCTTTTGTTTTTCAGCTCCGGCCATCACTTCTCCTCCCTGACATGACAGCTGCTCTCCATATGCTACTGTGCTTTGCAAGTCATTCCCATAACTCTTCAGATCTGAAGCGCAGGTGACATGCGCTGATACAGGATTGGGTTTCAATGTTTTTAATTTTCAGAAATGGCTCAAGAAGCAATCTTCTCAGCAGGGTCCACTACCACTGTGTGGAGCACTCTGAGCATCATCTATCCAGGCCCCATGGCTTACACGGGGAGGATAAATAAAGAAACGGCAGAACGGCACTCAAATATCACTAGTTATCATAGTCACACACGTACATACCTACCTTTCATTATCACAGGGTCCTCCATGATTCTTCTTGCAAGGATTGTAGTGAGACCCTGTGCTGACACAACCTGCAGACAGCAACAACATTACAACCATTTCATGATGATATCAGCTATCACCATCAATGCTACCATAACGGTAATTTCATGATGGCATCACCCACAGTTGTTATCAATTGTTTGCATTATAATAATCTCATAACAGCATCTTCTGTTATTATCGATTACATTACAACCATTTCATGATGACATCAGCTATTTTTATAATCAACATTAGCATTATAATAATTTCATGACACCAGCTGCTGCTATTACCAATTTTAGCATTATAATAATTTCATGATCATGTCAGCTACTGTTATTGTCAGAGTTAACATTACAATAATTTCATGATTATGTCATCTACTGTTATTGTCAATGTTTACAATAATTTCATGATTATGCCATCTACTGTTACGTTACTGTCAATGTTAACATTACAATAATTTCATGATGGCGTCAGCTGCTGATATTACCAATGTTAACATTTAAACATTTTATGATGACATCAGCTGTTGTTATTATCAGTGTTCATCATCATCAGTCCTCTGGTCTCCCAGTGGAGCATAAGGCATCAACAAACGTTCTCCAGCCAGTCCTGTTGCCAAACAAGTTGGGATACCTCAAACCATGTCTTTCCCCGCTTCCTTTAGTTCTTCCTGTGTTGTGCGTCTCCATGTCCCGATGACTTGCCCCTTGAGATATCCAAGTCAAGGTGGTAATGGGGGTTCTTGTTCTTTCCATTGGTATTATGTGGCCTAGCCATTTCAATCTTCATCTTTTGACCTCTTTAGTAATGCTCTCAATGCCTGTTCATTTGGCTATCGCCTCGTTTGTCATGTGTTCTTCCTAATGTATTCTTACAATTTTTCTGGGGCGTCTTCCTTCAAATCCTCTCAGTCTACTTTCAGTTCTCTGACTGGTTCTCCATGTTTTGGCTGACTATAATAAAATAGAGTGAACATTGGATTTATAGATTCTGGACTTGAGACTCATATGAAGAATCTGTTAATTTGTTGAAGGCCTGAGATGTTGATCCAGTTTTTGTGGATATTTTCTTCTCGATAATGGGGTCTGCTGAAATGAGGCTTCCAAGATACTCAAAATGTTAACATTACAATAATGTCAATGTTAATATCATAATCATTTCATGGTGACATTCATTCATTTGCATGTCCCTTGCGGAACTTTGCCTCCCTAACAGCACTCCTGTAGGCCTCTCGGTTGCGAGCAAGATGGCCTGCTGCTGATGCATCAATATGCAGATCATCAATGATGTCCTGCAGCCAACTTCACCTTGGTCTTCCTCTCTTTCTTTTTCCCATTATGTACCCTTCCAAGATGGTCTTCTCTAGATTATCAAGACGTTTAATGTGTCCAAAATATTTAAGTTTTCTCTCTTTAATCCTCTTTACTAGCCAGCCTTCTTCAATATTAAGCTCTTGTAGTATAGATATATTTGTTCTTTTTTGTGTCCATGACATTTGAAGAACTCTTCTGTAGCATTTACATTCAAAGGCATTTATGTGTTTCTCAGCTGTTTTGTTAAGTGTCCAGGTCTCACAGGCATATGTTGCGACAGGAAAGATGCATGCCCTTAAAAATCTTATTATTGTAGTTCTGCTGTTCCTCTCCACAGATTCTTTAGTTGTTTTATTTTCTGAAGAGCGATAGATGTCCTCCTTTTCATTTCCCTCATTGTATCTCCATTATTAGTTAGTAGTGATCCAAGATATTCAAAACCCTCCACTTCTTCCAGTTTTTCCTCATTGATATATATACATATATCAGCTGTCTTGTTTGTTTTGTCAGTTGTCATCAATTTAGTTTTCTTTGCATTAAGATAGAGGTTTTGCTCTTCACTATTCTTATTATTCTTCATGGTGACAAGAAGTTTTATTACTGTCAATGTTAACATCATAATCATTTCACAATGACATCAGCTTTTATTACTGTCAATGTTAACATCACAATCATTTCATGATGACATCAGCTTTTATTACTGTCAATGTTAACATCATAACCATTTCACGATGACACCAGCTTTTATTACTGTCAGTGTTAACATCATAACCATTTCACGATGACACCAGATGCTGCTATTATCAAAGAAGGAAAAAAGAAATTAACATCTAAATATAGCTAAAAACAATACATCATCCAGCAAAAAACTGATGACGTGACGTAAATTGTATTTCGTCACTGGGACAGAGCTAAGGCCCCCCACCCCCCACCCCCCCCCCCCATCATTCAACATGTCTTCAGTCCTAGAAAACCCCCTCCATCACACAACGTTTCCCCCAAATCAGAACAGCAGTTTCCCCCGGACAGTTTTGCACAAACATCTCAAGATCAACTTCTCACCACACGTATAGTCTCCGAACTCGTGAATGTGAAATCCATGTTTGCCAGGGGTGAGGCCTTTCACGATACCCGTAACGTAAGTGTTGTCCCCTGGGTTCTGTTTTGAGAGAGAAGATATTTCTTTTTAAAATACAGAATAAGACCTTTTTAACCCTCTGGAGACAGTTTTTCATAGTCATTTCTTTGTCAGTGCTTAAGAGTTAAAAAAATACAGAATAAGACATTTTAACCCTTTGGAGGCAGTTTTTCATAGTCATATCTTTGTCAGTGCTTAAGAGTTAAAATACAGAATAAGACCTTTTTAACCCTTTGGAGACAGTTTTTCATAGTCATTTCTTTGTCAGTGGTTATGAGTATTAAATGTTAATTAATGAAAACAATGAAAAATAGTTAAAACCATAAAAAAAGGTAATGAAAAAAAAAGGGTACAATCCCTACCTCCATGCCATCAGGGCATGCTGGAGATATGGTATTAGGTCTATATTTCTATGACCTTTCGGCACGTGAAAGTCTGATGTGGTAAGTATCATGCCAGGCTGCATTTACCTTCCCAGATTTCCCTACTACCCATTTTTAGAGGCTGGGTGAACCCTGGGGGCCCTTTTGGTGCCAGAAGAAAAAATCCCCTCTGCTGGGACTTGAGCTTCAGTACCACTATAAGAAAAAGGCAAACCAGATTTCTGTGGACATGCCATGAGAAGACAGAAATTAGAATAATCACTTGAAAACTCAAATGGGAAGGGGGGGGGGGGGTGGGAGACATGAGGGCCAAGAGAAAAATATCTCAATGGGTCAGTCTGAGAGCAAAAGAAATTATCTGGATTGACTGGAAAGATCAGAACTGTACAAGAAGGCCAAACATGATAGCCAAAGCTGTTTCATATGAACACAATGAAGGAAATATATACAAATAAGTTTGTGGAGTTGGAACATAGAAACAGGTCTGTGGAACTGGAACACACACACACACACACACACACATAGGTTTGTGCAGTTCGAGCATACAAACAGATCTGTGCAGTTGGAACTGATGGCAAACATCAGAAGCAATTCTGGGTGGATCTAGCCTCAGCTAGAAATGTACCATTTATGTAAGGAGCTAGAAATGTACCATTTATGAAAGGGCCAGAGCTGGACGTAGAAATACTGGAGTCACGTGACTGTGGTAAAGAGTCAACAAGAGCTCAGCAAAACCAGGGAAAGAGGAAACAAGGAAGACATAGAAACACCCGACGAACGAGTATTGAGGCAGAAATAAGAACCTGGACACGGATAGAAGAAACAGCTAGCGACAGAAGTTGACAGCCCTTGTTGATGACCTATGCCCTATGCCCCGGACAGAGTTAAAGAAGGCGAGGAAGTTAGGAAGGAGCAAACCCGCTATAAAGTTTTAGCTGCCTACGGCATTAAGTTAATTCCCTGGAAAAATTAGACATGAATTCAGTGGCAGCTGCACAAACGACTGATGCATATGGTGAGACGATGCTAAGTAAAAATGTCTGCCGGGTTAATTTTGTGTACACCGTAAAGACAAAAATTAAATCATCTGTATTGTGGGGGAATCTCATATTTTTGACGTTCCAAGGTCGTGATCCATTTTTATCCGTCCAATTTCGAGGCTTCTTTTATCTGTTCAGTACCACCAATTTTTTGGGTTTTGTTACGGAGATAGGGTCGTTGCCCTATGCCCCCACCCCCCACCACCACCAACCTAGAGGACCAGGGTGCAAGTTTCGTCTGACCCCTACCTGACCTTCCCAGCTTGGCAGGACCTGCCAGGAGTAAAATTCCCGCTGGTATAGCTCCTGGTCGTGGTCAGGGTACCCAAGCTGTCACGCCACGACCAGGCACCCGCACCATGAAAACTTTGGGTCCACAAA
This sequence comes from Achatina immaculata, assembly GCA_009760885.1. Taxonomy (NCBI): domain Eukaryota; kingdom Metazoa; phylum Mollusca; class Gastropoda; order Stylommatophora; family Achatinidae; genus Lissachatina; species Lissachatina immaculata. Next base: position 12,672,665 of record CM019711.1, read on the forward strand.
GGACACCAACACAGAGAATGGAGAGCTAGAAAGAACACTGAACTGAACACCTTATTTAAATCCCAACGAATTATACATGTCTTGAAATTGAACAGACTACGCTGGCTGGGGCATGTAGAAAGAATGGAAGAGAACAGACAACCGAAAATTATGCATGCACAAGAGATGAGAGAAACAAGACCAAGGGGTTGACCAAGACAGAGGTGGAAAGACGACATAGAAGAGGGAACAAAAAAGAAATTGCTGTCCCAACTGGAGAGAGAAGATTAGGAATAGAGAGGAATGGAGGCGAACATTATCTGCAGCAATAAGCCTTAATAGCTCGGGAAGAAAAAGAAGAAGAAGAAATTGGGGGGGGGGGGGGGGGACAATAAAACAAATTTTCATTTCTTCTCCCTTCATTTTTGTCACACCACAGCTACCACAGTTTACAAACATATGAAATGTCTGTGGCCCGATTCGTTGCCTACTGTTTCATCATCTCAAACTGAATATCTGATTGTTTCTATACGCGTTTCTATACTAAATAACTGCACTTTCTGAGTTCTGAAAACTTTGTATAGCTTGAGAACACCCGCATGGCGGGAGGTCCCGTGTGTCAACGTTTACCGGTTTTCAGGTCACCAAGATTTCGGGGAGCTCGCCTTACCTCTTGCGTAAACGTGATTATTCCAGTTACATTTGTGGACGTGCCCGGGCTAAGAACACAGATTGCTTTCACCATTTTGACTGCTGTAAGATACTGCGAACAATAATTAATCGTCTGTCTTCGCAAAAAGCGTGATACCCGTCGTACTTTCTCCCGTCTGGTTGATACAACCCAATGGTTTCTGTCATGCGCAGTGACCTTTACACCAAGGGATGTAACTTCGATTACGTTTATTCATTCACGGAATATTATTTGTTGCGCCCCTTCTAGAAGGGGCCGGCTAGCGTAGTGGTTAGAGCACTCGTCTAGCAACCAAATGGTCGAGGGTTCGAATCCCCAGCTGAGCGGGATTTTTTTTCCGACCAATACGGCCCTGAGGTCGACCCAGCCTCGTAAAATGGGTACCAGAGAAAATCTGGGAAGTAAAGGCAGCGAGGAAAGGAACTGGTCACCCTACCTCACACGCTGATGACCCAGCATAATGAGGTCTCTAACGCTTCACCCCCTACGGCATTTGAAATGCTATGGGACTATCTTTACTTTTTACTTCTAGAATAATTCTTCATCTTTCTGAGCCATTAAGACTCATTGCTGCAGATAAAGTTCGCCTCCATTCCTCTCTATTCCTAATCTTCTCTCTCCAGATGGTGACACCAGTTTCCTTTATATCCTCTTCTATGCTGTCTTATAAAGATATACTACATATCACACATACAAACACACTTAGATTACTGTTCCACAATCTGGGATGGATGCTCAGTCTCAAACACAAAAAGGCTCCACTCACTTCACAGGCGAGCATTAAATCTTATTTGTGACAAACACCCAGTACAGACTGTAGATCAACACAAACAACTCAAAATTCTACCCCTCAAAAATAGAATCATTTTTAACAAAGTTAAGTTTGTTCACAGAATTCTGTCGCACAGTGCTCCGCCTTACTTGTTGTCACTGTTTACGTATAACACTAAACATAGTCAGCGTTTAAAAAACTGTCATCTTCCTAAACCCAGGATTGATCTCTACAAGAAAAGCCTTGCATACTCTGCAGTACAGCTCTGGAACACCCTCCCCTACCATTTAAAATCTATTATTAATACTTCATCCTTTAACTCAAACGTGTGTCATTATTTACTAGCTTGCAATTATATGCCTCCATAGAATAACCAGCACTCTCTCAACCCATGACTCGCCAACCATCAAGTACTAAAATGACATAGTTCGAAAAGTAACTTGTTAGATATTGTTAGAAATTATTTTAATGTTTGTTAAGAAACATATGTTAGAAGATCTGTATTTACAATGTATTTTTGTTTTATGTATATGTCTGTGTGAGTATGTGTGCGTGAGAGCTATTTTATTAGGTTAATTACTTCTTCTCTTTTACTTTGAATGTAGCAGTTAAATCGTACACTCTTTTGATATGTTTTTTCCTAATTTAATTTGTATATTTGTACTAAATCAAGTGTGTGGGAAGAATGAAAGATGGAGTGATGAAGGGCAGAATGTAAGACAGGCCTGCGTGCCCAATTCTTTACCCTTTAAAAGTAAAGATTATTCATTCATTCATTCATTTTTTCATTCATTCCATCTCTGTCTTGGTATACCTCTTGATCTTGTTTCTCTCATCTCTTGTGCGTACATATTTTTCGTTTGTCTGTTCTCTTCCATTCTTTCTACATGCCCCAGCCAGCGTAGTCTGTTCAATTTCAAGACATTTATAATTCGTTGAGATTTAAATAAGCTGTTCAGTTCAGTGTTCTTTCTAGCTTTCCATTCTCCACTGCTGGTATCCTTTATGGGCCCAAAGATTCTTCTTAGGATCTTGTTCTCAAAGATCTGCAATGTTGCTCATCTTTCTTTGTTGTACTCCACGTTTCTGATCCATACATGAAGGCTGGTCTTATTATAGTTTTGTAGATTGTTATTTTGGTGTTTTGGGACAGTATTTTGGATTTTAACAGGTGTTGCAAAGCAAAGTATATTTTATTCCCTATCTATATTCTCTAATTTTAATTTCCTCGCGTACTGTGTTGCTTCTGTTGAAGGTTGTGCCTAGATATTTGTATGTTTCTGTTACATAATAGCATAACCAGGAATAAATTTTAACTCTTTCACTTCCGAGCTAGTATTAATATAAGTATTTCTACGTCCATATTGCTTCAGCGTGGCTACGCTACTCAGCACCAACAGCATTCCGTGCCAGAAATAATAATATGTTGAAGACCCTTCTTGAGGGCAAGATCGAAGGGAAGAGTACAAGAAGACGACGACGACATAGATTGGGGGGTGGGGGGGGGGGTCAACAACGAGGGACAGACAGGAGCCAACTTGGCCGAGTGCGCCACGAAGACAGAGACAAGAGCAGGGTAGAGATTGATTACACCCAGACTTCCGTGGGGAGATGGCATGATGATGATGATGATGATGATGATGATGATGATGATTCTTGAAATATTTTCCACCGAATAAATTTTGGTAGGACGTTTTTGTACAAAGAAGCTGGATGAAACTCTATAATTTAACAATATTGATTGGGTTAGCAATGTCTTACTTTCTATTTTATTTAGACTTTTTGTCGGCTTAAGGACATATTGCACTGTTATAAAGTGACCAAGCATCTCCTGTTATAAGAGACAGTCCCTGTTTTAAAGATTTCTCCCGGAAATCGTATTATTTCTGCGAGAAATGTCCTTTATTTTAAAACACTTGTCCCACATTATCATTTTTTTTCCTTGTTGCATATTCGGAAATGCCCAGAATTTAAAAAATATCTTAGTGTAAATATTGCTGTTTTGAAGAAAATTCACCCTGTAGCGAACTACAAGTAGAGGTCTGATTGGCACGTCTGTAAGTAAAGTTATAAACCTAGGCTTACTGATTAAAACTGGGTGTTAAAGTTTACATTTACCTTAACAACTACTCCTTTCTCACCTCTCTCTCTCTCTCTCTCCCTCTCTCTTTCCAATATCTATTTGATGTCGACTACATGCTTCCATGAATCATAAAACTTAAAGGTTATCTTGGACTATTCTGACAGACACCGAACTCAGTTAATTGTTTATTCTAAATAGTCCTGAAATTTATATTTTAGTAGATAGTCATAGAGATCATATATTCAATATAAGATTAATAATAGAGAAATACAGAGAGTTTAATGTGAATCTATATTTTATCCTTTATAGACTACTCAAAGGCATTTGATTGTGTACAACACCAGAAACTTTGGGAAACAAAAGAAAAAAAAATGGGATTTCCAACACATTTGATACAATTAACATCACTGCTGTATCTAGACCAACAGGCAGCAGTAAGAATAAATGGTGAAACAACAACTTGGTTTGACATAAAACAAGGGGTCCGTCAGGGATGCATATTTTCGCCTTACTTATTTAACTTGTATACTGAAAATATAATGAGGAATGTTAGAGAAGATGTAGACAAAGAATATTACGATGCCATAACAATTGGAGGTTATGAAATACCAGAAATTAGATATGCTGATGACACAGTATTACTGTCCACAACATAAAAAGGAATGGAAAAACTAATTATGTCAGTCCGTAAGAACAGCGAAGAACAAAACCTCTATCTTAATGCGAAGAAAACTAAATTGGTGACAACTGACAAAACAAACAAGGCAGCTGATATATGTATCAATGAGGAAAAACTGGAAGAAGTGGAGAGTTTGAATATCTTGGATCACTACTAACTAATAATGGAGGTACAATGAGGGAAATTAAAAGGAGGACATCTATCGCTCTTCAGAAAGTAAAACAACTAAAGAATCTGTGGAGAGGAGCAGACAGAACCACAAAAATAAGATTTTTAAGGGCATACATCTTTCCCATTGCAACATATTCCTGTGAGACCTGGACACTTAACAAAACAGCTGAGAAACACATAAATGCTTTTGAATGTAAATGCTACAGAAGAGTTCTTCAAATATCGTGGACACAAAAAAGAACAACTATATCTATATTATAAGAATTTAATATTGAAGAAAGTTGGCTAGTAAAGAGGATTGAAGAGAGAAAACTTAAATATTTTGGACACATTAAACGTCATGATAATCTAGAGAAGACCGTCTTGGAAGGGTATATAATGGGAAAAAGAAAGAGAGGAAGACCAAGGCGAAGATGGCTGCAAGACATCGTTGATGATCTGCAAATGGATGCATCAGCAGCAGGGCATCTTGCTCACAACCGCGAGGCCTACAGGAGTGCTGTTAGGGAGGCAAAGTTTCGCAAGGGACATGCAAATGAATGAATGAAAGATAGTTATTTATGTATGTATATAGTTACATCTGTACTGAGTGAATGTTTAAGAGCGAAACGTAAATGTTATATTTTATTTTATGTCTCTCAGCTTCAATGTTAATTACGTTTGTTACATGAACAGCATATTTGTAGAATGTCTGGAATAGAGTGAAAGATGTATGATAAATAGCAGAATGTCAGACGGGCCTGGGTGCCCAATTCTTAACCCTTTTGAAATAAAGATCAATCAGTCAATCAATACTTGATTGCTTGTCCCATATTTGAACTTAAAAAAGATGGTGAGGTTACCAGTTATGACATGAAAGCTCATAGGGACATTATGTAAGTGCCCATATTTTCCTTGAGCTTTTTGGCACGCTTGAGTGTGACAGGTGGGTGTGGTCAGCACCATGCCTGGCCCCTACCCCCCCCCCCCCCGTCTTTCCTACCTCAGCTCCGGAAGAAGCCAGATAACTAATTCCATTATCTGAGTGGCTGGGGGGGGGCACCTTCGGTCGGACTTCATTCGCTGACCTTCGCAGTGAAGGGCACATGACCAGATGAGAAAGTTGTTGTACAATCAGCTTAAAAAACACACAAGTCAAGATAAAACTACTACCGTATAATACAGATTTGCTACGACACTAATGATAACCGTGATATGGTTTATCCCACCACACCACCCCCCGCCCCTTATGTAACTATTCCTTAAAAACATACAATGAACGTGTCTTATCTTGCGGGACGATTTCTTTGTTTACCTCCCTTCGTTGTCACGATTATTGTCCCTTACTTTCTTTATCTTAATTGGTAACGCTAGGGCTATGCTGAAGTTGGCATCGTGTGTTTTTTATGTAATTCTTTATTCCAGGTAATGCTTCCAGGTAATTGTGTATAATAAAGACAAGGAAGAAGATGAAGAAGAAGAAGAGAGAGAGAGAGAGTGACATACAGCAACAGAGAGAGAGAGAGAGAGAGAAAAATGAGAAACAGAGAAGAGAAGGAGAGAGGCAGAAAAAGAAAAAGAGACAAAGAGAAAGGCAGACAGAGAGACAAAGAGAGAGAGAGAGATAGACAGAAAAACAGAGAGAGAAGGACAGGCAGAGAAAGACAGGGAGGGAAAGAGAGAGAGACAGAGAGACACAGACAGACAGACAGATAGAGAGGTGGGGCCAGAGAAAGTGGGACAGAGAAGGAGACAAGGACAGAGAAAGACAGAGAGGGAAAGAGAGACAGAGAGACAGAGAGACAAAGAGACAAAGAGAGAGAGAGAGAGAGAGCAGACAGACAGAGAGACAGAGAGACAAAGAGAGAGAGAGAGACCAGACAGACAGACAGAGACAGAGAGGTGGGGCAGAGAAAGTGGGACAGAGAAGGAGGCTACGACAGAGAAAGACAGAGAGGGAAAGAGAGAGAGAGACACAGACAGACAGATAGAGAGGTGGGGCCAGAGAAAGTGGGACAGAGAAGGAGGCAACGACAGAGAAAGACAGAGACTTCATTCGCCAATATTTCACTGCAACAAAAGCTTCATCCGATGGAAATGTCCACTAGCTTTTTCTCTTATTCTTCCGTAGGTCCCTCCCACCCCCACCCCGACCACCAGATCATTTTAGCGTCCCTGTGTTCTTCTTGTGCTCAGATATACTTGAAGTGCTTTGTTCTTCACTTAGTCGTACTGAAGTTAGTGGTGATTAAAGAACAGTAATAGAAATACCAGTTTCTTGTTTCCTGGGGATTTCAACAAATGTGGTTTTATACTCTAAACACATAGAAGAAGTATAAGGCAGATCAAGGACTCCACCACCACGTGGATACCAGGTTGTATAACGCAACCTAATGCCCTCTTCCAATGGAAGAATGTCGCTCTCCAAGAAGTAACGCAACTAAAGAATCTGTGGAGAGGAACAGACAGAAACTACAAAAATAAGATTTTTAAGGGCATGCAACTTTCCCATCGCAACATATGCCCGTGAGACCTGGACACTTAACAAAACAGCTGAGAAACACATAAATGCCTTTGAATGTAAATGCAACAGAAGAGTCCTTCAAATATCACGGACGCAAAAAGAACAAATATATCTATACTACAAGAACTTAATATTGAAGAAGACTGGCTAGTAAAGAGGATTAAAGAGAGAAAACTTGAATATTTTGGACACATTAAACGTCATGATAATTTAGAGAAGACCGTCTTGGAAGGGTACATAATAGGAAAAAGAAAGAGAGGAAGACCAAAGCGAAGATGGCTGCAAAACATCGTTGATGATCTGCAAATTGATACATCAGCAGCAGGCCGTCTTGCTTACAACCGAGAGGCCTACAGGAGAGCTGTTTGGGAGGCAAGGTTCCCCAAGACTAACTGACTGACTGACTGACTGAATGCCCTCTTTCTGATAGGCTGACTCTTCGTCGGTCCTGATCCCTGGGTCTTGATGCAGCGTCTACACTTCTCACCCTGTTTAACCTAGGGCCATGTCTTGACCCCGGAAGTGTTTTATGAAATAGTATGGCGAAACAAAGGTCATGACACTATGCTCACGTGATCAGAGAACACGTGTTCGCACTTTTTTTGTTTCTAGTCTATGCAAACGACAGGGCATAGGGAAGCATCTGAAGAGGATGGATGGCTGGTATCTGTGAGATTTTGTTGAGAAATATGAAGTGTGGAAAGAAACTCCATTTACCAGCTTTTTTTTTTTTACCTTTTTCCTCCAAACTTGCCAAGAAGCTTCAGGAAAATCAATATCATGTGGCGCATGTCTCAGTGAAAGATTCTCTGTCGTACCACCTCGATCTTACTTATATATATTTTTTTTTCAAAATATAAGCTATGCTCCTTCCTACTCTACAAAGTTTTTTCAATATCTTACTGGAAGTCGATGATTACATGCCCTGGACTGACTAAAGGGTCAGGGATCGCCATATTCCCCATGGTGGTGGAGTCTGCTAAAGAAGTATTGCACGCCCCCTGTTTTTTTTTCGTTGCATTTAGAGACTGAGAAAAATAGCTGCCATAACCCGCTCACAAGCCGACTTGATGTTGTACCTCAATGCCTTCAAAGCATTCGCTGCAAAGAACACTAGATAGCACTTCGATGGTGATAGAAGACAAGACAAGACAAGACAAGATAAGATAAGACAAGATAAGACAAGACAAGATAAGCTAGCACTGGAATATAAAGGATTTTAAACTGAATTCCCTTCAGTCAGTCATTTGCATGTCCCTTGCGGAACTTTGCCTTCCTAACAGCTCTCCTGTAGGCCTCTCGGTTGTGAGCAAGATGCCCTGCAGATCACCAACGATGTCTTGCAGCCATCTTCGCCTTGGTCTTCCTCTCTTTCTTTTTCCCATTATGTGTCCTTCCAAGACGGTCTTCTCTAAATTCTCATGACGTTTAATGTGTCCAAATTATTTAAGTTTTCTCTGTTTAATCATCTTTCCTTCTTCAATATTGTTATTGTTATTGTACTATATATATATATATATATATATATATATATATGAGTATATGTTCTTTGTTGTGTCCATGATATTTGAAGAACTCTTCTGTAGCATTTACATTCAAATGCATTTATGTGTTTCTCAGCTGTTTTGTTAAGTGTCCAGGTCTCACAGGCATATGTTAAGTGTCCAGGTCTCACAGGCATATATTGCGATGGGAAAGATGTATGCCTTAAAAATCTTATTTTTGTAGTTCTGTCTGCTCCTCTCCACAGATTCTTTAGTTGTTTTATTTTCTGAAGAGCGACAGATGTCCTCCTTTTAATTTCCCTCATTATTAGTTACGAGTAGTAATGATCCTAGATATATTCAAAACTCTCCACCTCTTCTAATTTTTCCTCATTGATACATATTTATCAGCTGCCTTGTTTGTTTTGTCAGTTGTCATCAATTTAGTTTTCTTCGCATAGAGGTTTTGCTCTTCACTATTCTTACAGACTGACATAATTAGTTTTTCCATTCCTCTTTGTGTTGTGGACAGCAATACTGTGTCATCAGCATATCTAATCTCTGGTATTTCATAACCTCCAACTGTTATGGCATCGTAATATTCTTTGTCTACATCTTCTCTAACATTCCTCATTATATTGTTAGTATACAAGTTAAATAAGTAAGGCGACAGTATGCACCCCTGATGGACCCCTTGTTTTATGTCAAACCAAGTTGTTGTTTCACCATTTATTCTTACTGCTGCTTGTTGGTCTAGATACAGCAGTGATGTTAATTGTATCACATGTGTTGGAAATCCCATTTTTTCCTTTTGTTTCCCGAAGTTTCTGGTGTTGTACACAATCAAATGCCTTTGAATAGTCTATAAAATATAAATATAGATTCACATTAACTTCTCTGCATTTCTTTATTATTAATTTATTAATTACATTGAATATATGATCTCTTGATCCTCATCCTTGCCTGAAACCAGCTTGGACCATATTGACTTCTTCTTCTATTCTCCTACGAAGTCTACCCGTTATGGTTTTTAACAGAATTTTACTGGCATGACTAATCAGGGCAACAGTTCTGTAGTTTGTGCGTAATTTCAAGTTACCCTTTTGGCAGTGGTATGAATAGAGTTCTTTTCCATTCTTTTGGCCAAATACCTGAATGCTATATCTTTTTACATAGTGGATGATAGATTGTAGCACATTCCTTTCCTCCTGCTTTAATAAGTTCAGCTGGTATCTCATTACATCCCGATGATTTACCATTTTTCAGATTCTTTATTGCCCATAGTAGTTTGATATTCGCTAAGTTACAAGACTGTGAGAGTAACTTTGTTACATTATGCAGCGTATGAGTAAGAGAGTAACGTAACTGTTTCGTTATTTCAGGTTTTCTATTTCAGTGTTAATTATGTTTGTTATATTCATAATAACATAATTGCACTAAATGATGTGGAGTGTCTGGAATAGAATGAGAGTTATGTGACACAGAACGGAATGTCTGACGGGACTGCGTGCTTAATTCTTCACCTTTTTTCTGCCAATAAAGATCAATCATTCAACTTTCTTCCTTCTTCTATCTCTATAGAACACGAGCTTGACATTCTGTGCAGTCGATGCCGTGAAGGTGTTGACGGACAGCACTGTATCGGCTTGGCAGCGGGTTACGGCAGCTGCTTTTTTTTTAAAGAGTCCCTGAGTGTCACTAAAAACCGGAAAGGGAGGGATGTAGTACTTCTTTAGCAGACTCCACCGCCACGGTAACTATGGCGATCACTGCCCCGTTAGCCAGGCTAGGCATGTCATTGGGGGTACCAACGGAAAGATCAGAGGGGGTCTTGGTCAGCCATGGTTCGCCAACCATGATGCCAGGATGCCAGCTATGGTTCGCCAACCCTGACATTGGCATGTCAGCTATGGGTTGCCAACCCTTGCTCCAGCATATCAGCTATGGTTCGCCAACCCTGACACTGGCATATCAGCTATGGTTCGCCAACCCTGACACTGGCATGTCAGCTATGGTTCGCCAACCCTGACACTGGCATATCAGCTATGGTTCGCCAACCCTGACACTGGCATATCAGCTATGGTTCGCCAACCCTGACACTGGCATATCAGCTATGGTTCGCCAACTCTGACACTGGCATGTCAGCTATAGGTCGCCAACCCTGGCGCCAGCATATCAGCTATAGTTCGCCAACCCTGACGCCAGCATGTCAGCTACAGGTCGCCAACCCTGGCGTCAGCATGTCAGCTATGGGTCGCCAACCCTGACGCCAGCATATCAGCTACAGGTCGCCAACCCTGACGCCAGCATGTCAGCTACGTGTCGCCTGACTGCCAGAACAAACAGAGTCTTCGTCCCAACGAAAATCATAAATTTATCGGTAAAATTTACCCTGATGAAATTATACTAAAAATATACGTTAGAATCAGCTATATCAAAAGCACTACTCTCTTCGGAATGGGTATACATCTTTTATACAATCTGAAATTCTATCTAATTTGACGGAAAATGTAATCAGGTTACATCAAAAAGTAACGAAATACCAGGCAACTGGTTGATGTTTTAGGAATATGTTTTCGGGCTCCATCGAGCGAGCCCTACCGAAAGATGCTTGTCAGTCAAGAATCAAGTATGGCGTAAAGAGTGGGGCTCTCAGATATCTAACTGTAGAGTACAAGAGTACTGGATTTTGTTGTTGTTGTTGTTTGTCGAAATATCTTCGGGGAATGTTGCCAAAGTTTAATGAAAAATCTCTCCGAAGAGAAATACAACAAGTAGGTCTGGCTGAGGCGTTTGTAAGTAAAGTTATAAACCTGGTCTACTTATTAAAGTTATAAACCTGGTCTACTTATTAAAGTTATAAACCTGGTCTACTTATTAAAGTTATAAACCTGGTATACTTATTAAAGTTATAAACCTGGTCTACTTATTAAAGTTATAAACCTGGTCTACTTATTAAAGTTATAAACCTGGTCTACTTATTAAAGTTATAAACCTGGTCTACTTATTAAAGTTATAAACCTGGTCTACTTATTAAAGTTATAAACCTGGTCTACTTATTAAAGTTATAAACCTGGTCTACTTATTAAAGTTATAAACCTGGTCTACTTATTAAAGTTATAAACCTGGTCTACTTATTAAAATTTGGAGGTTAAAATTAAAATTCTGATTTTAAACATCTTTCTTTTTTTAGTTTTCAATAACTCTATTTCCCTTTTTCTTTTCTCTAACTCTCTCCCCCTCTCTCTCTCTCTTCTTCTCATTCTTCTTCTTCTCTCTCTCTCCTTCTCCTCATTTCTCTCCTTCTCTCTCTTTCCTTCTCTCTCCCCTCCTCTTTATTCCTCCTCTCTTTCTCCTTCTCTCTCCCCTCCTCTCTGTTAACTCTGCTGCACATGCAAGAAAACAATCTACTAATAGACAGTCAGTCAGGTTTTAGACCAAATTACTCCTGCCACACAGCATTAACTAAAATGACAGAAAGCTGGCTGTCTAATATAAATGATGACAAATTGTGTGGTGCTGTCTTTGTTGATTTTAAGAAAGCCTTCGATATGATTGATCACGAAATTCTTGCAAAAAAGCTGGAAGGCTATAGATTACACCCTGACCTAACAAAATGTATTACATCTTTTCTCTCAGGTAGAAAACAAGTAGTTTGCTTTAGAAACAAAATATCTGGCTCGTCTGTGGTTGATACCGGTATTCCTCAAGGCTCCATTCTTGGTCCTCTTCTCTTTGCTATCTATATTAACGACCTACCACTACATTTAAAGCACTCTTCATGTGATCTTTTCGCTGACGACTGTACTGTTTACAATAGTGAATATGACATCAATAAACTACAGACAACGCTCCAAAATGATATAAACAGTTTGATTAAATGGAGTAATAAAAATGGTATGTTGATAAACACCAACAAAACAAAATCCATGCTCATCACTACAAGACAGAAACTGCAAAATGCAACAAAAACTTCACTACAGCTTTGTGCTGGGACTAAGGCAATAGAAAATGTTCATGAACATAAAACTCTAGGACTCATCATTGATCAGCACTTAACTTGGAATTCTCACGTACATAACCTAACAAATCTGATTGCACAGAAAGTTTACCAATTAGCCAAAATTAAACATTTTATCGACAAAGACACAAGAAAAATATACTATATATCACACATACAAACACACTTAGATTACTGTTCTACAATCTAGGATGGATGCTCAGTCTCAAACACAATAAGGCTCCACTCACTTCACAAGCGAGCATTAAATCTTATTTGTGACAAACACCCAGTACAGACTGTTGATCAACACAAACAACTCAAAATTCTACCCTTCAAAAATAGAATCATTTTTAACAAAGTTAGTTTGTTCACAGAATTCTGTCGCACAATGCTCCGCCTTACTTGTGGTCACTGTTTACGTATAACACTAAACATAGCCAGCGTTTAAAAAACTGTCTTCTTCCTAAACCCAGGATTGATCTGTACAAGAAAAGCCTTGCATACTCTGCAGTACAGCTCTGGAACACCCTCCCCTACAATTTAAAATCCATTGGTAATACTTCATCTTTTAACTCAAACCTGTTTCATTATTTACTTGCTTGTAATTATATGCCTCCATAAAATAACCAGCACTCTCTCAACACATGGCTCGTAAACCATCAAGTACTTCAGTGACATAGTTAGAAAAGCAACTTAGATATTGTTAGAAATTATTTTAATGTTTGTTAAAAAAAAACGTATGTTAGAAGATCTGTATTTACAATGTATTTTTATTTATGTATATGTCTGCGTGTGTATGTGTGCGTGAGTGCTATTTTATTAGGTTAATTACTTCTTCTCTTTTACTTTGAATGTAGTAGTTAAATCTTACACTCTTTTGGTATGTTTTTCCTAATTTAATTTGTATTTTTGTACTAAATCAAGTGTGTGGGAAGAATGAAAGATGGAGTGATGAAGGGCAGAATGTAAGACGGGCCTGCGTGCCCAATTCTTTACCCTTTAAAAATAAAGATTATTCATTCATTCATTCTATTCCTCCTCTCTCTTCTTCTCATTCTCTCTTCTCCTTTTCTCTCTTCTCTCTCCTAATCTGTTTCCTTCTTTCTCCTCTTTTCTCTCTCCTTCCCTCTCTCCTCTTTTCTTTCTTCTCATTCTCTCTTTTTCTTTCTCTCCTTCTTTCTCTTCTTCTCATTCTCTATCTTTCTCTAATTTTCTCTCTCCTCTCTTCTCTTTCTCTCCTTCTCTATCTCCATCTCTCTCCTCCTTCTTCTCTTTCTCTCTCTCTCTCTCTCTTCTCTCTCCTTCTCTCTGTCTCCTTCTCTCTCCTCTCTGCCCTTCTCTCTCTTCTTGTCTCTCTTCTTCTCAGTCTTCTCTCTCTCCTCTCTCTTCTTCTCAGTCTTCTTCTCTCTCTCTTTCTCTCTCTCTCCTTCTCCTCCTCTCTCTTCTTCTCTCTCGTTCTCTCTCTTCTCATTCTCTCCTTCTCTCCCTTCTCATTCTCTCTCCTTCTCTCTCTCCTTCTCTCTCTTTTCTCTCTTCTTCTCTTTCCTCCTTCTATCTCTCCTTCTCTCTCTTTCTCATTCTCTCTTCTTCCTCTCTCTTCTCCTTCTCTCTCTCTTCTTCCCCCTCCCCCACCTACTTTTTCCAGACTGACTGTGAGTACACCGTGCCTGAGCCTAGAACTATGTAGCAGGCGAACTGAGTTAAGGGAACTAAGACGCTGTCCGAGTAGGCAATCAGCGACCCATAGCTGACCAAGACCCTGTCTCACTTCATCCTTGGCACCCCCTGCGACAGCCCTACCCTGACTAACGGGGCAGGGATCGCCATAGTCCTCACGGTGGTGGAGTCTGCTAAAGAAGTATTGCACACCCCACTGCTGTTTAGCTGCGCTCCGGGACTTACAAAAAAGTAGCTGCCATAACCCGCTCCCAAGCCGACACCATGCTGTGCCTCAACACTTTCACAGCGTCGGCTGCAAAGAACACAAGCTCGCAGTTACAGGGAGATCGGAGAAAGAAAGAAAGAAAAGTTTTTAAAAGTCCAGTACGAAAAGAAACAAAGAAAGTGAAGTAAAAAGGTACAGTACGAAATAAAGAAAGAAAAGAAAAAGAAGGAAAGAAAGAAAAGAAGGAAAGAAAAGAAAGAAAGAAAGAAAGAAAGAAGGAAAAGAAAGAAAGAAGTAAGAAAGAAAAGAAAAAGAAAGAAAGAAAAGAAACAGAAAGAAAGAAAGAAGTAAAGAAAAGAAAAAGAAAGAAAGAAAGAAAAAGAAAGAAAGAACGAAAGAAAATAACAAAGAAAAGAAAGAAGAAAGAAAAAGAAAAAGAAAAAGAAGAAAGAAAAAGAAAGAAAGAAAGAAGTAAAGAAAAAGAAAAAAGAAAAGAAGAAAAGAAAAAGAAAAAGAAAGAAAGAAAGAAAGAAGTAAAGAAAAGAAAAAGAAAGAAATAAAAAGAAAAAGAAAGAAAGGAAATAAACAAGAAATAAAGAACGAAAAGAAAAAGAAAGAAAGGAAGGACAGACAGAAAGAAGAAAGAAGAAGCGTGCAGGGCCTTGAAAATGCACTGTCATGGCGTACTAATGTACTAACATCAAAAGAGCTTGATAAACACTTCAAAGATTGGACAAACACTCCACTGAATATTCTAGTAAGCAGTTTTTATATAAGTGTAGTTTTGGTTTTTTTTTTCCTCTCTCTTATCATACGCTCATTATCGCTGAGGCATGTGTGTGTTCTGATGGAACGGTTGTCAGGCTTTTAAACGTAGATGTATCTCATATGACAGTTTTATTTTGTAGTCTTCTTCTTCTTCATCATCTAGGGATTTTATGCCTACTGTGGAACTCTAACCTATTGCTCTTCCATGGAACTCTGACTTATTGCTCTTCCATGGAACTCTGACCTATTGCTCTTCCATGGAACTCTGACATATTGCTCTTCCATGGAACTCTGACATATTTCTTCCATGGAACTCTGACTATTGCTCTTCCATGGAACTCTGACATATTGCTCTTCCATGGAACTCTGACTTATTGCTCTTCCATGGAACTCTGACCTATTGCTCTTCCATGGAACTCTGACATATTGCTCTTCCATGGAACTCTGACATATTTCTCTTCCATGGAACTCTGACATATTGCTCTTCCATGGAACTCTGACATATTGCTCTTCCATGGAACTCTGACCTATTGCTCTTCCATGGAACTCTGACCTATTGCTCTTCCATGGAACTCTGACATATTGCTCTTCCATGGAACTCTGACATATTGCTCTTCCATAGAACTCTGACATATTTCTCTTCCATGGAACTCTGACATATTGCTCTTCCATGGAACTCTGACATATTGCTCTTCCATGGAACTCTGACCTATTCTTCCATGGAACTCTCACCTATTGCTCTTCCATGGAACTCTCACATATTGCTCTTCCATGGAACTCTGACATATTGCTCTTCCATGGAACTCTCACGTATTGCTCTTCCATGGAACTCTCACCTATTGCTCCTCGCACACGAGGTCACAGTTATATCGAGTTGGAGGGCGTTGAATGAAGACGTGCATATAGTTCCAGGATGGACTTCATCAGAAACCGAACTTCGTGGCGATTCCTTTGGTACTACTGAGACTTCAAAGTGCCACATTCCCTTAACTGCTTGTTTAATGGAACTTCATAAGAAAGAAAGAAAGAAAGAAAGAAAGAAAGACAGAAAGAAAGAAAGAAAGAAAGAAGAAGGGCAGAATCCTAGTGATGTTGTGGGTTACTGGCCCTACTTGGCCATACTATCACCTCAGCACAAACAGCGTAGCTCCTAAAAAATCCACTGCCATGTATCTGCACTTTGTGTCTGTGTGTGTATGTGTGTGTGTGCATGTCACAGTAGATATCTAGAAATAGTTTTTCCAGTGGGAACACCAAACAAGTGTACTCGTGACCTGTAGTGCCACTTTACAAATGTCCACAAATAATGCATCTCTTTTCCTGGACAAAGATACTAATCTCTGTTGACAGGTGCGGTAACACAGCGAGGGGTTTCATTTCAGAGTGCTTTGCTTACAGTGAAATACCACAGTCACGTGACTCTAGAACTTAGAATTGTTGGCTGAGACCATCGTCACGTGACACTTGAACTTATTCTGAAACTACAGTCACGTGACACTAGAATGTACGCCTATTGGTTTGAAACCACAATCGCGTGGTATGACCTTTGGTCCTTTAGCTGGATT
The DNA here is from genome assembly GCA_009760885.1 of Achatina immaculata. NCBI lineage: Eukaryota > Metazoa > Mollusca > Gastropoda > Stylommatophora > Achatinidae > Lissachatina > Lissachatina immaculata. The sequence goes on from CM019711.1 coordinate 12,689,248, forward strand.
ATCACTTCCTTTTACTAAAAATGATTATGGAATGATTTTTTTCCAGCATTCTAGATGAGATTTCAGTCAGCTTCTTAGCAAGCTCCATGGCCATGAAGGGGAGGAGCACACACTGATCTCGACAATCTTGTTCTGGCGAGGAAAGGGAACAATGCACTTCCTGAAGTTCTACATACTTTGCCAGGCCTGGATTGCTGGGAGGTTTCTCTGCCTGCAGGACTAAAACTGGTGCTCTAGTATCAATGTAGATTAACTGGAACTTTCCACACACAAGAAGAAGAAGAAGGAGAGCGACCGAGTCGATATCTATTGCCCTGTCATGAGAGAGGGAGGGAGAGAGAAAGAGAGGGAGAGGAAGTGAGAGAGAGGGTGAGAGAGAGAGGGAGAGGGAGGGAGAAGGCTGAGAGAGAGTGAGAGAGAGAGAAACAGTAAAATCGAGTATCGGTGTTGTTGCTCTCTGATAGAACTAGTTATGAAAATAGAAGTCTAACCGCAAAAAAAGTTGGGGAATGTCTAATTCCATGGTGAGATGCACTGGATGAAGGATATAAACAGTTATTCATGTGAATGTTAGTCCCATATTTACAGGACTTTTAGATGATTTGAAAGCGTGAAAGAGAAAATAGAGAGCAGGTAGAAATGGTTTTGAGTCTCTTTGGATGCAAAGATGGCTCATGATGATGATGATGTACGTATGTTCTTCATTTATACGTTCTTATGTTACTTTCTATCGTTTCTGTATCTGTTCATATTCCTCTATCTATCTATCTATCTATCTATCTATCTATCTATCTATCTATCTATCTATCTATATCTATCTATCTATCTATCTATCTATCTATCTATCTATCTATCTATCTATGTGTGTTGTTTTGTAAAACTAAACCACGCAAGTAATGAGAATGATTTTATTATGGCCAAGGCAAAAATGCCATTTATAAAGCAAAGCATGGAATCCAAAGAGGCAACCTTCATCTATGATCTGGCAACTTTTCATCGCCGCCCGATAAGCAGACGACAGACAAGCCGCTATTTTGTTGACCTAGTCAACGTAATCATCAGCATGGAGGAAAAAACTAACATTAAATTCTGTTTAAAATTCGGAAAAAGTGTCATTGAGACAGTTGAATTGATGTGACAAGCTTATGGGGATAATCGCTTATCTCGTGCATAGATATTCGCGTGGTATTCACGGTTCAAAATTGGTGTGGAAACGATTGCAAATGCAACTAGACATTGACGACCAATTTCTGTTCGTAATGAGGAACTCATTGCAAAAGTCAGAGAACGGATACAAGAAGATCATTGTTTGACTGTGAGGATGATGGCACATGAATTTGGTGTTAATCGAGAGACCATTTGTAAAATTTTAGTGGAAGATTTCGGCAAGAAAAAAGTTGCTTGTCGGTTTCTACCATATTCGTTGTCTGGTGACCAAAAACAACAGCGTGTTGAGTAGGCAAAAGACATCATCAAAACGTGTCACAGAAATAAACATTTCTTAAATTTGATTGCTGCAGAGGATGAAACATGGATTTTCCACTATGATCCCACAACTAAACGCCAAAATGCTCAGTGGAAAACATCATCATCACCAAAAGGCAAAAGAATTCGTCTTCAAAAGTCGGAAGTGAAGACAATGTTGGTGTGCTTCTACGACAGCAAAGGAGTTATTCACAAAGAATTTATTCCAGAGGGACAGGCTGTCACTGCCAAAGTTTATTTAAGTATTTTGAAAAGCCTATTGAAAAGGATTCTCCTAGTCTGACCCGAGTATTCAGTACCTGGTAGTTTTTTTCCTTCTTCATGATAATGCACAGGCTCACCTGGCGGTAGTTGTACAGGAACTTTTGGCCCAAAAACAAGTGTGTGTTCTCAACCATCCACCCTATTCCCCAGATTTGTCTCCCTGCAATTATATTTTGTATTCCCAAAATTAAAGTTACCACTGAAAGGACGCTTCTTTGACGATACTGATGATATCCAAAGGTCCGTAACATCGAGTTCAAGGGCCATACCAACAGAAGAACTGCAGAGGTCGTTCCAGTGTTTGTTAGATCGTGCCACTCGCTGTATCAATGCGCAAGGGGCTTATGAATAAAATACAGGTTATATCTTCAACTGTTGTTTATTTTATTTTTTATGTAATTAGTCTCATTATTTAATTGTCGGGCCTACCTTTATGATATATCTACCGTTATGATATAATACATCGCCTTTATGACATAATGCGTCTACCTTTATGATATAATAATCACCTTTATGATATAATGCATTTACCTTTATGATATAATATACCAACCTTTATAATATAATACACTAACCTTTATGATATAATACATCTACATTTATGATATATTACCCGAAAGTGGATTGAAGTGATCTTGCACTATTAGAATAACCATGCTACTTTTGACTGGGGCAACTAGTTTACTTGTGTCAAGGTCACCCATGCTGTCAAGCTGAGAATCAGCTGCACTTAAATGTAGGCCACAGATCGCGGTACACAACTTTAAAAACTGCTTTCACGGGCCTGTGGGCCTACATAAAGCTCCGACTTACTCTGCCACAAGGCACTAGCTGGGTTAGAGCTATCTACTGGACTGTGATCGACTGACAAGCCAAACATGTCCAAACTGGGCAGTATCCTGGTTTCTACCCTAGCAGCCTATCTGGCTTACAATTATCTGAGCCACAACGAGCGACCAGGCCAGTATCTAGCGACGAAGCTGAACGACAGTTATGACTATATTGTCAGTGAGTATGGCTATATTTCTTTCTATTCTTCCTTCTATTTCTTTTTCTTCTTTTTGCTGTGTATATTTCTTTCCAGCCTTAGAAGATTTTCTATTCCAGTGACGGGTGGAGCTTATATCATAGGCCCTGCCTCTTTTTAACAAAGTTCTCTTTAAACAGGCAGTGTTAAGACAGGCTGTCAAGCAAGATGAAAGTTAACGTTAATTTTTTTTTCTAGCCTGACATCGCTGTTGACAGGGAAGAGAGGCGTCGATCCAGTAACATCAAGAGATCAGATTGCTAGTACCGTACCAAGATAACAAACTATCGCCCTATGACATTTGGGAAAAGAACAGTTCTTACTTCTGTGTTCTTTTTTTCTCTCCTCTTCGCAGAACATCAGTTTTCTGTTTCTTCATTTTAAAAATGCCAATTTCATCATTTTGTCAATATTTGTCGTTTCTCCCTTACTCCCGAGGGTCTTGGCCAGATTTAGCTTCCATGATTAATGAATTAGTGCAGTTGTTTCTAACATGGAAAGAATCTTACGGCTTCACAGAGCAAGAAATGAATATGCTCGATTAAAAAAAAAAAGAAGCTTTATATCCGTCATGTTTAAAGGTTTATTTTTAAAATGAAGGCCCCCACAGCGGTTCTCAGCCAAGAAAATGAGGTCCAGGGCCAAGAAAGAGTCAAGAACCCCTGACCTAGAGTCTTTGGCTTCATTGTTAATAGTCAGTCAGTCATTTGCATGTCCCTTGCCGAACTTTGCCTCCCTAACAGCTCTCCTGTAGGCCTCTCGGTTGTAAGCAAGATGGCCTGCTGCTGATGCATTCATTCTCGGATCATCAACGATGCCTTGCAGCCATCGTCGCCTTGGTCTTCCTCTCTTTCTTTTTCCCCATTATGTACCCTTCCAAGATGGTCTTCTCTAAATTATCATGACGTATAATTCATTGTTAACAGAAATAAGAAATGTTAGCATTCTACTGTTTCTATCCCGAGTAACGTTTTTTTTTTTTTTTGCTGACCTGCCAGCCATTCACTTCGCAGGCATCCAGCCCCTTCGTAGAAAAAAGATTGCCGACCATATCACTTCGATCAAAAAAGTTTTGGTCAAGTCCCTTTTGATTCTCGTGTTTCTGATTTGCAGGTCTAAAACTGAGTATCTGCGGGATAGAATATTTGTTTCATGACTTCAGTTTCGTTCCAAGCGTTACGAGTTCAGACACGCTCTAAACACTAGGCAGATCGAGCACTTTTTTTTCTTGTAGTGGTAACGCACAAATAGTTTTTGTATGTAAGTATATACTAAACTGGAGCAAAGCTGCGATAACAAACGATTACGACGTTTTTAAAAGGCGTTATGAGACGCGGTTTTTGTAGAAGTCACAGCTAAACGCTCTTCCTTGTTATTCATTCCTGTTTGTTATATATTATTATACATGTGGATATAGAGTTTCTTTTCTTCTCTCATTTCTTCGTTCTGGGTGTTTCTGTTTGATTAAGGTGTAAACCGAAACATTGCAACTGCGTGCTCGTTAATGAATAAGGATGTCCTTGTTTAGCGGTATATGGGTTAATATGTGTGTTGTGGCTGTTCTGGCCTTACTGCAACACACTTTCAAGCACGTGACAATGTGAATGTTGGTCATGTGACTGAGTTGTTATTGAACTTCGAGAGGGGGGTTTTGGCGGGGACTTTTGAAAGAGAACAGCTGTGTGGAAGCTAGAGGATGTGCGTATGGGACTATGCGAAGTCTTTATATGTCTACGTGAAAGCTGAGAATGTGAGTATATACGTGAGATCTCGGGGTTGGACTTATGCTTTGACCTGTTCTTTAATGTAGAAGTCGCTTCTGAGCGACGGTCAAAGTCAACATGAAGTGCTCGTTTGTTTGGATGTTGCTGTAGTTTGAGCTGTCGTTACTTACAATATGAGCCATAACACATACACACCATCCAAAAACAAACGAACAATTCACGTAAACTTTGACACCGACAGGAACGACTTCTACATTAAAGAACAGGTCCGAGCATAAGTCCAGCTCCAAGATCTCACGTATATACTGCATGCTTAATCACTTTGTCAGCATTCATGTAGATAGGTAAATACCTCGCATACTTCTAATAGTCAATTCTCTCACCAAAAGTCCCTATGGCCACCGAGTTCAATAGCAACTCAAGTCACATGACTAAATAGCCACTGTCCACATTATCACTGGCTTAAATGTGTGTTGTGGTAGGGCATGTACAGTTAAAACACATCTGGTAACACATATACTGGTATAATAGTAAGGCCTGTACAGCTAAGACAACACCTAGTAACACATATACTGGTATAATAGTAGGGCCTGTACAGCTAAGACAACACCTAGTAACACATATACTGGTATAATAGTAGGGCCTGTACAGCTAAGACAACACCTAGTAACACATATACTGGTATAATAGTAAGGCCTGTACAGCTAAGACAACACCTAGTAACACATATACTGGTATAATAGTAGGGCCTGTACAGCTAAGACAACACCTAGTAACACATATACTGGTATAATAGTAGGGCATGTACAGCTAAGACAACACCTAGTAACACATATACTGGTATAATAGTAGGGCCTGTACAGCTAAGACAACACCTAGTAACACATAATAGTAAGCCATGTACAGCTAAGACAACACCTAGTAACACATATACTGGTATAATAGTAAGGCCTGTACAGCTAAGACAACACCTAGTAACACATATACTGGTATAATAGTAGGGCATGTACAGCTAAGACAACACCTAGTAACACATATACTGGTATAATAGTAGGGCCTGTACAGCTAAGACAACACCTAGTAACACATATACTGGTATAATAGTAAGGCCTGTACAGCTAAGACAACACCTAGTAACACATATACTGGTATAATAGTAAGGCCTGTACAGCTACGACAACACCTAGTAACACATATACTGGTATAATAGGAAGGCGTGCACAGCTACGACAACATCTAGTAAAACATATACTGGCATAACCGATCGCGTGTAAGAGTGCAGAGTTGCAAAGCCTGAAGCCGTCTACTCCCGTCCAGCAAATCAAACCGAGCACCTGAGCAGCTATGTGGTTAGTGAACTCGCTTCTCATGACGATAGTCACTGATTCGATTCCGATCACAAATATGCGAAGTCATCTTAACTGTAAAAAAAAAATAAAAAGAAACAACTGGGGTACCTGCGCTAACCGCTGCGCCACTCAAGTCTAGCCAGCTGTTACATATATCACCCCTTCCCCGTGTCTTCTTCACTATTTTCGATCTTTTCATCCATGACCCCAACGTCATCAAATCTTCACTCATGCCCAGATATCATTCTCCATATTCCCTGGTAAGTCACTTCACCTACCTACAGCAGGCATGTCAGATTATCGGGTATTTGCTTGGGTCAACATGACAACAGGTCTGCGCGAAAGATTAAGGTTTTCCCGCGCACGTAAAAAAAATACACTGATGATCTTATTTCAAACGCTAATACGCTGGACTACAAACAACAGCGAATCAAACCTTTTATCACATACACGCACGATGCTGCTCTAACCACAGTTGCCATTTGACAGTCAGAAAGTGAAGTCCTTCAAGGAAATGTAAACAGCTGTTGTATAATTTAGTTTGCTCAGCTCTACACTTTAATGAAGATTGGAGGGTTTTTTTGTGGCATGTATCTCGCTGTGTCACTGAAGCAGCCTTTATCAATGCGTGCTCGATAAGATGGAGTGATAAAATAGTGACAAATATTTTCAGCCCTTCATTGGGGCTGCGAGACGTGAGTTTTCTGACATGGAATTTCTTGCATGATTTTTTTCTTCTGATATCATTTGAAAGAACATGATAGAAATGCAAATATACTTCTAGTCACACGTTGGGGAGGGGATTTGGGGAGGGGTAGGAGGTTGTGAAGAAAGATGCTGCTGGTTTTGGCAACCATCGACCCATTGCTTGACATGATGGCGGCAGGGTTGGCTAATCATAGCTGTCCAAGGCCCCTGCCCCGCCCCTCACACCTCTCTGTTGGTACCCCCACAGTAGCAGGACTAGCCTAGCTAACGAGCATAGTGCACGAACTCCGTAGCACTAACGAGAGCGCTGACGAGTGGAAGAAAAAACCCGCACCTACGCCCGAAAAATGATCGAGAGACGACGCCCCCCCCCCGCCACCAATCCCCTATCGATTCATCCAGTCCTACAGGGGAGTGTAAATCATTGAGAAGTTAAGGTTCTACCACGCCCACTATCATGCTGCAGCTACGACCTAGCATATTGCTGTATGTGGGGTTTTTTTCTTCTGCGTTTGAAATGAAATTAAGTCAAGACTGAAAACGCCCGTTGGACCGTTTGAGTTGCTAACACAGTTCTGTTGTTGCTCATGAAAAAAAGTAAAAGTAAAGATAGTCCCATAGCATTTCAAATGCCGTAGGGGGTGAAGCGTTAGAGACCTCATTATGCTGGGTCATCAGCGTATGAGGTAGGGTGACCAGTTCCTTTCCTCGCTGCCTTTACTTCCCAGATTTTCTCTGGTACCCATTTTACGAGGCTGGGTCGACCTCAGGGCCGTATTGGTCGGAAAAAAAATCCCGCTCAGCTGGGGACTCGAACCCTCGACCATTTGGTTGCTAGACGAGTGCTCTAACCACTACGCTAGCCAGCCCACTGCTCATGAAAGCTGATGCTAAAACGCTGTTTGCTAATTCCTCAATAAAGATCAGTCACAAGTCCACGCGCTGCAGGTATCAGACATACGCTCAGTAAATTAAATATATCAGATAAGATTTTACGCCCATCTCTCTCACAAAGAGAACAACAACAAACAAACAAACAAGGAACGAAGTTTTTAGTTTTTTTAAATCTATTTTTGGTGTAGCAGTACACCTCTGTCTACCTTCAGACACATCTTGAATATAACGTTTGTATGTAACTGGAGTGTGCGCAAACAGCCCCAACGAACTGGGAGGGAGAAGGGGGCCACAGTTGTACCCCTGGGACTCAAGCTTTGAGGGGGTCTGGTGACTCTGATTTTTTTCCCGTCTTTTCTTGTTAGAGACAAAATTCTTGGAGAAAAATAGTAAGGCCTGTACAGCTAGACAACACCTAGTAACAATAATAGTAAGCCATGTACAGCTACGACAACACCTAGTAACACATATACTGGTATAATAGTAAGGCCTGTACAGCTAAGACAACACCTAGTAACACATATACTGGCATAACCGATCGCGTGTAAGAGTGCAGATATGCAACGCCTGAAGCCGTCTACTCCCGTCCAGCAAATCAAACTGAGCACCTGAGCAGCTATGTGGTTAGTGAACTCGCTTCTCATGACGATAGTCACTGATTCGATTCCGATCACAAATGTGCGAAGTCATCTTAATTGCAAAAAAATAAAAAGAAACAACTGGGGTACCTGCGCTAACCGCTGCGCCACTCAAGTCTAGCCAGCTGTTACATATATCACCCCTTCCCCGTGTCTTCTTCACTATTTTCGATCTTTTCATCCATGACCCCAACGTCATCAAATCTTCACTCATGCCCAGATATCATTCTCCATATTCCCTGGTAAGTCACTTCACCTACCCACAGCAGGCATGTCAGATTATCGGGTATTTGCTTGGGTCAACATGACAACAGGTCTGCCCGAAAGATTAAGGTTTTCCCGCGCACGTAAAAAAATACACTGATGATCTTATTTCAAACGCTAATACGCTGGACTACAAACAACAGCGAATCAAACCTTTTATCACATACACGCACGATGCTGCTCTAACCACAGTTGCTATTTGACAGTCAGAAAGTGAAGTCCTTCAAGGAAATGTAAACAGCGGTTGTATAATTTAGTTTGCTCAGCTCTACACTTTAATGAAGATTGGAGGGGTTTCTTGTGACATGTATCTCGCTGTGTCACTCAAGCAGCCTTTATCAATGCGTGCTCGATAAGATGGAGTGATAAAATAGTGACAAATATTTTCAGCCCTTCATTGGGGCTGCGAGACGTGAGTTTTCTGACATGGAATTTCTTGCATGATTTTTTTCTTCTGATATCATTTGAAAGAACATGATAGAAATGCAAATATACTTCTAGTCACACGTTGGGGAGGGGATTTGGGGAGGAGTAGGAGGTTGTGAAGAAAGATGCTGTTGGTTTTGGCAACCATCGACCCATTGCTTGACATGATGGCGGCAGGGTTGGCTAATCATAGCTGTCCAAGGCCCCTGCCCCGCCCCTCACACCTCTCTGTTGGTACCCCCACAGTAGCAGGACTAGCCTAGCTAACGGGGCTTTAGCCCCGATCTCAGCATAGTGCACGAACTCCGTAGCACTAACGAGAGCGCTGACGAGTGGAAGAAAAAACCCGCACCTACGCCCGAAAAATGATCGAGAGACGACGCCCCCCCCCCGCCACCAATCCCCTATCGATTCATCCAGTCCTACAGGGGAGTGTAAATCATTGAGAAGTTAAGGTTCTACCACGCCCACTATCATGCTGCAGCTACGACCCAGCATATTGCTGTATGTGGGGTTTTTTTTCTTCTGCGTTTGAAATGAAATTAAGTTAAGGCTATAAACGCCGAGTTGGACCGTTTGAGTTGCTAACACAGTTCCGTTGTTGCTCATGAAAAAAAGTAAAAGTAAAGATAGTCCCATAGCATTTCAAATGCCGTAGGGGGTGAAGCGTTAGAGACCTCATTATGCTGGGTCATCAGCGTATGAGGTAGGGTGACCAGTTCCTTTCCTCGCTGCCTTTACTTCCCAGATTTTCTCTGGTACCCATTTTACGAGGCTGGGTCGACCTCAGGGCCGTATTGGTCGGAAAAAAAATCCCGCTCAGCTGGGGACTCGAACCCTCGACCATTTGGTTGCTAGACGAGTGCTCTAACCACTACGCTAGCCAGCCCACTGCTCATGAAAGCTGATGCTAAAACGTTGTTTGCTGATTCCTCAATAAAGATCAGCCACAAGACCACGCGCTGCAGGTATCAGACATACGCTCAGTAAATGAAATATATCAGATAAGATTTTACGCCCATCTCTCTCACAAAGAGAACAGCAACAAACAAACAAACAAGGAACGAAGTTTTTAGTTTTTAAAAATCTATTTTTAGTGTAGCAGTACACCTCTGTCTACCTTCAGATACATCTTGAATATAACGTTTGTATGTAACTGGAGTGTGCGCAAACAGCCCCAACGAACTGGGAGGGAGAAGGGGGCCACAGTTGTACCCCTGGGACTCAAGCTTTGAGGGGGTCTGGTGACTCTGATTTTTTCCCGTCTTTTCTTGTTAGAGACAAAATTCTTGGAGAAAAACAGTATAGCATTCTGCCTACAGTTTGGATAGGAGACACTATAGTAACTGAACCCGAGGCCTTGCCTAGCCTTCCAGGGCCCTGTATATGATCTCCTTATATCTTGATTACAGCTATTTTTAGGGGGTTGATTCATAATAGTGGGGAAAAGAACAAGAGAGGAAGACCAATGCGAAGATGGCTGCAAGACATTGTTGATGATCTGCGAATGGATGCATCAGCAGAAAGGCCATCTTGCTCACAACCGAGAGGCCTACAGGAGAGCTGTTAGGGAGGCAAAGTTCCGCAAGGGACATGCAAATGACTGACTTGACTGACTCATAATTTGTTCTCTTCATTCTTAAAGCAAAAAATAGAATCTCAAACGACCTTTTCTTCTGTTTGACTAAAACTTGTGAACTATTTTATCTCCAGTTGGAGCAGGGACAGGAGGTTGTGTGGTTGCCAGCAGGTTGTCCGAAGACAAGGATGTCAGCGTGTTGCTGTTGGAAGCAGGGGGAGACGACCGGGGCAACACGACCATCATGACCCCGGGGAAGTCTCATCTTCTCCTGCACTCAGAGTTTGACTGGGAGTACTACACTGAGCCGCAGAAACATGGACTCCGAGGCTACAAAGAGAGGGTAAGAATTGTTACAGCCAGTGGCTGTGTTAACAGTGGCCTGGTTGGCTGAGTGGTTAGTCGCTCGGTTTATTAATCCGGTGGTACCGGGTTCAGTCCCAGTAGGGAGATTTTTTTTTCTTGTACACACCTAAGAAAAAAACATAAGGCCCTGGGGTCGACCCAGGCTCTAAAAATGGGTACCAGAGAAATCTGGGAAGGTAAATGCAGCCAGGCGTGATACTGACCACATCAGACTTTCATGTGCCGAAAGTCATGGAAAATAGGGGCCTAACACCGTGTTCCCCAACATGCCTTACTGGCATGGAAACAGGGACTTTACCTTGACCTTAGTGACTTATTAACCACCACACAGGAGCCCCGCCGCCCCCCTCTCCTCTGGCCGTTACTGTTCATCATCATGTGACGTGTCCTTTCCAGAATTGTCTCTCTCTTTCACTGCCTCCCTGAATGCAATGTGGTCTTGAGGAAGTTGACCAAAATCTCGAAACGGCATATTCCGACTTTCCGTAATGTCCTGAGTCCACCAGCTGTGAGGTCGTCCCTTTTCTCTTTTGCCGGGCGCTCTGCCTTCTGCTATCAACCTCTCTAAGCTGTTGTGTCTCTTGATGTGGCCGAAGTATCTCAGCTTTCTAATTCTGATGGTGTCTCCAAGCCAGTTTCCCATCAATATCTTTTTATTTGATTTTCTTTCTGCCCAGGACAGTCTATTTTTCTTTGTACCGTTCATAAAACAATAACCTGTATTCACGTTTTCTGTCTCGCGATGCTGGGCTTTTTCTGGGCCAGTAGGCTTAAGCCTTCTCTTAAGCCTTAACTGGTAATCTGCTAATAGTTATGATAAGAGCTTAAGAAAAGGATTCACTGGTTTTATAACACCTGGATTAAAAGTGGGCCAATTGGTCTTAGAATATCAGACTTTGAGGTGAAATCATTTTTATAATGAGAAGATTAGAGGCGAACTCATTGTTGTTGTATAATAAGAGAATTCACGGATGTGGGCTGTTAATTAAGACAGTGAGAGGTAAATTAACTGGTGTTATAATTACAAAGTAAGAAATGAATAAATGGTGCTGTAATTAGGAGATACATGGTGAATTAATTGGTGTTATAATTAGAAACTAAGAACTGAATTAACTGGTCTGAGTGGCGAAATGGTTAGTGCGCTGGTCTCTCATGGCTAAAGAGGGGAGGGGGGGTTCGAATCCGGCCGGAGGCACCTCAGTCACCCAGTTGTAGAAATGGGTACCCGACATCTTCTGGAGTTGGGGAAGGAAGGGCGGCCAGGCGTGATACTCACCATATCACCCTCTAGTGTGATGACAGGTCAAGGAAAATATGGGCACTAACACCATATCCCTATGTGCCTCTAAGGTATGACAGGATTACCTTCACCTTTTTTTTATAATTAGAAGGTAAGCTGATGCTGTAACTAGAATTTAAAAGGTGAATCAGCTTGTGTTATAATTAGGAGGTACGAAGTGAACTAGCTGGTGTTATAATTAGGAGGTACGAGGTGAACTAGCCGGTGTTATAATTAGGAGGTACGAGGTGAACTAACTGGTGTTATATTTAGGAAGTATGAGCTGATTTTAACTGGTGTTGCAATTAGGAGGTCAGTCAGTCATTTGCATGTCCCTTGTGGAACTTTGCCTCCCTAACAGCACTCATGTAGGCCTCTCGGTTGTGAGCAAGATGGCCTGCTGCTGATGCATCCATTCGCAGATTATCAACGATGTCTTGTAACCATCTTCGCCTTGGTCTTCCTGTCTTTCTTTTTCCCATTATGTACCCTTCCAAGACGGACTTCTTTAGATTATCATGACGTAATGTGTCCAAAATATTTAAGTTTTCTCTCTTTAATCCTCTTTACTAGCCATCCTTCTTCAATATTAAGTTTTTGTAGTATAGATATATTTGTTCTTCTTTGTGTCCATGATATTTTTAAGAAGTATGAGGTGAATTAACTGGTACTGTAATTAGAAAGTAGAATGTGAGCTCACTGGATAACCAAATGTGACAGTGAGCCACATGAAGAGAGTCGTAGAAATAGTCACATACAGAGAGAGAGAGAGAGAGAGAGAGAGGGAGAGAGAGAGGGAGGGAGGGAGAGAGAGAGAGATTCACTAAGAAATAGTGAGCCGCATAATTTTTATATTATCTCACAGTTAATGTCTGTTCCTTTTTTCTTCTCCAATCAGAGAGCATATTGGCCTAGAGGGCGGGGTATAGGCGGAACATCGAACCTGTACAGCATGGTTGTTATACGAGGTCATAAGCTGGACTATGACCGATGGGCGGAGCTTGGTTCAGAAGGGTGGAGTTACCAGGATGTCCTACCTTTCTTTATAAAATCGGAAGACATGCAAGACCCTGAACTTGCCAAATCCAGTAAGAGAAAACACAAGAGTTACTGCGCCTTTACTATGGTGGTTCTAAAACGGTTTCGAACTGCTCCCCCTTTGCCTCAACGAGACATTCCTAAGCCCCATGCTTCAGAAATGTTTTCTCCTCAGCTGGTTCTGCCTCAATCTGTCCTCCTTCTCCATCCCACATTTCCCTTACATCCCTCATTGGATCACTCTGACGCTCATAGGGACTGGTAACCTCTATTTTGGGAACCACTGCTTTGGCAACTTTATAGTTTGAGTGCAGTTTGAAGTAGAAGCAGTACAAATAGAAGTAATAGTAATTGTAGAAGTAATGCTAGTTGTAGTTGTAATAGCAGTAATTGTAGGAATATCTCTAGTAATAGCAGCAGTAATGGTAGTAGTAGTAGTAGTAGTAGTAGTAGTAGTAGTAGTAGTAGTAGTAGTAGTAGTAGTAGTAATTGTAGAAGTAATGCTAGTAATAATAGATGTATTAGTAGCAGCAAGGGTAGCAATAGTATTAGTAGTGGTAGTAGTAGCAGCAGCAGCAGCATTAGTAATAGTAATAGTAGCATAGCATTGGTAGTAATAGTAGTAGTAGTAATAGTAGCAGCAGCAGTAATAGTAATATTAGCAGTAGCAGGAGCAGTGGTAGTAGTAGCAATAGCACCAACGCAACAGCAGTAGTAGTAGCAGCAGCAGTAGTAGTAGTAGTAGTTGTAGTAGTAGTATTAATAATAGTAACAGTAGCAGTAGTAGTATTAGTATTAGTAGTAGTAGCATTAATAGTAATAGTAGTAGTAGTAGCAGCAATAGGAGCAGTAGCGGTAGTAGTAGCAGTTGCAGTAATAGTAGTAGTAATGGCAGTGGTAGTAGTAGTAGTAGCAAGAGCAGTAGTAGCAGCAGTAATAGTAGGAGTAGCAGGAGCATGAGCAGTAGTAGTAGTTGTAGCAGTAGCAGTAGTAACAGCAGTAGTAGTAGTAGTAATGGTAGTAGTTTTAGTATTAGTAGCAGTTGCAGTAATAGTAGTAGTAGTAATAGTAGCAGTAGCAGTAGTAGTAGTAGCAGCAGCAGCAACAGTAGTAGTAGTAGCAGCAGCAGCAGGAGTAGTGGTAGTATTACTAGTAGTAGCAGCAGTATTAGTAGTATTAGTAGTAGTAATAATGGTAGCAGTAGCTGTAGTAGTAGTATTAGTAGTATTAACAACAGCGATATTGTAGTACTAGTATTAGTAGCAGCAGCAATAGTAGTAGTATTAGCAGCAGCAGCAGTAGTAGTAGTAGTTGCGGCAGCAGTAGGAGCAGTAGTAGACGTAGTAGTGGTATTAGTAGTAGTTGTTGTAGTAGTAGAAATAGTAGCAGCAATAGCAATGCCAGTATGTGAGAAAAAAAAACAACTCAGGATTACTAGCAAAAGCAGCAGCTATGATAGAGAAACAAGGGAACCCATTTACCATACGCAGTATCTCATCTGTAGTATCAAGTAACCTCTAACCTCTGACCTCTGACAGGGTATCACGGTACTGGCGGACCGATGAAAGTCAGTGTGCCCCACACGATGCCACTCACTGACATACTTCTCAAGGCTGGCCAGGAGCTGGGACTTAAGATAAGTGACCCTAATGGAGAAACCATGGAAGGTCAGTATTGTTCTTCTTCTTCTTTGCCTTTGTTCTCCGTCATCATCATCACATCATCATCATCATCATCATCATCATCATCATCATCATCATCTTCTTCTTCTTTGTTCTTCATCATCATCATCATCATCATCATCATCATCATCATCATCATCATCATCATCATCATCTTCTTCTTCTTCTTTGTTCATCATCATCATCATCATCATCATCATCATCATCATCTTCTTCTTCTTCTTCTTTGTTGTCCATCATTCATCATCATCATCATCATCATCATCATCTTCTTCTTCTTCTTTTTCTTCTTCTTCTTTGTTCTCTGTCATCATCATCATCATCATTATCATCATCATAATCACCATCATCACCATCATCATCATCATCATCTTCTTCTTCTTCTTCTTCTTTGTTCATCATCATCATCATCTTCTTCTTCTTTGTTGTCCATCATCATCGTCATCATCATCATCTTCTTCTTCTTCTTCTTTGTTCTTCATCATCATCATCATCATCATCATCATCATCTTCTTCTTCTTCTTTGTTCATCATCATCATCATCATCATCATCTTCTTCTTCTTTTTCTTCTTTGTTGTCCATCATCATCGTCATCATCATCATCACCATCATCATCTTCTTCTTCTTCTTTTTTCTCTTCTTCTTTGTTCTCCGTCATCATCATCATAATCACCATCATGACCATCATCATCATCATCATCATCATCATCTTCTTCTTCTTCTTTTCGTTCACTTACTATCTCACACCTGATCTAGAGCCCAGTCACTGTGATAAAGTTCAAAGGTTCTTCCAGTTTTTTTGTTGTTGCCTGGGTTCTGGAAGCTGGTGTCACACATCAAGACCCTACGGCCAGGTCTGGCTGCGTCAGGTCTACGCAACGTCTGAAGCTTTCTGGAGAACATGTCCTATAACTTGTACATCGTCTGCACAATGTGTCGCTTCTTTACTCAAGAATGTGGTGAAGGTGCTGTCCGTATTGGCAATCAGCGAACCATAGCTGACATGCTGGCGTCAGGGTTGGCGACCCATAGCTGACATGCTGGCGTCAGGGTTGGCGACCCATAGCTGACATGCTGGCGTCAGGGTTGACGAACCATAGCTGACATGCTGGCGTCAGGGTTGGCGACCCATAGCTGACATGCTGGCGTCAGGGTTGGCGACCCATAGCTGACATGTTGGCGTCAGGGTTGACGAACCATAGCTGACCAAGACCCTATCTCACCTCTCTGTTGGCATCCCCCCCCCCCCCCAGTAACAGGCCTAGCCTGACTAACGGAGTGGTCCCAGTGGTGGTGGAGTCTGCGAAAGAAGTATTGGACACTCTTTGCTTTGTAGCTCCACCCAAGAACTGGGAAAAAAGTGAGCTGCCATGACCCGCTCCCAATCCAACACGATGCTGTGCTTCAACATCTTCACCGCATCGCTTGCAAAAAAACACAGTTCATGAGAGATAGAAAAAGACGACGAAGAAGAAAAAGAAGAAGAAGGAGGAGGAAGAAGAGAAGAAGGAGAAGAAGAAGAAGAAGCAGAAGAAGAAGGAGGAGTATCAGGAAGAAGAAGAAAGAGAAAGAGGATCAGGAAGGAGGAGGAGGAGAAGGAGGAGGATCAGGAAGAAGAAGGAAGAGAAAGAGGATCAGGAAGAGAAAGAGGATCAGGAAGAAAAAGGAGGAGAAGGAGGAGGAAGAAGAAGAAGAAACTGGATGAGGAAGAAGAAGAGGGAGGAGGAGGAAGAAGAGGAAGAAGAAGAAGAATGAGGAGGGTCAGGAAGAAGAAGAAAGAGGAGGAGGATCAGGAAGAAGAAGGAGGAGGAGGAAGAAGAAGAAGAAGAAGAAGAAACATTTTACGTAGACAGACAGGACCTCACATACTTCCATGCTGTATCCTCTAACTTTCACACAGTTGTTCCCCCCCCCCTCTCTCTCTCTCTCTCTCTCTCAAGACCTGCTAAAAACGTCTTTGGTGACCAAGTTCTGTATCAACTCATTTACATGACCAAACGATCAAAGTTCGCACCGTAACTTGCTTAAACGTGTTTTGTAGTGAGACCTGAACAGCCACGACATACCTAGAAACCCATACACTGCTATAACGTGAGAACACTCGAATCATTTCACCACGACATACCTAGAAACCCATACACTGCTATAACGTGAGAACACTCGAATTATTTCACCACGACATACCTAGAAACCCATACACTGCTATAACGTGAGAACACTCGAATCATTTCAAACACTAGAAGACACTTACACACAGGTTATATATTTTCTAATAACTGACCTCCACTGACAACCGTAATCCCTTATTTCTATGCAATAATTTAGAATAAATGCACACATGGTGTTCCATAACTTGAAAGCTAACACGCTTTTGTTGACAGGAGTTAAGAAAGGTCGTCACGACTTGATATGGCCTTGACGGTTGAATAGCGTTCAACAACCTGTCAATTACCCCTTTTAAAACTCATTACCTAAGAGATAATTATCCAGGTGTTATAACTGGAACTACTTTAAAAAGTGTGTTTTCTTCTGTTAGATAACTTTGTAGTATTCCCTCTCTAGTGTTCTTCAGATATACGCCCGCCACTCTAGAGATGCTCTCAAAGAGTTAACAATATTGTCTTTCCCTATGCAGGCTTATCTCAGACTCAGTCGAACTCGTACCGGGGCGTCCGCTGGAGCGCATCACGTGGCTATCTGCATCCAGTCATGTCACGTGAGAACCTGCATGTTCGCATTAACTCTCACGTCACCAAGGTACGTGTGTGTGTTAAGCGTTTGTGTGTTTAAGGGTTTAGAGAGCCGTTGTTGATCACTAAAATAGAACAATTTGGCGGTCTTTTGGGGTTTTTTTTTTTTTTTTGCAGATGTCCTCAAAATATCCTGGAAAGTTAAAATGTTAAGCAAAAGTAACTTAGAAGAACTGAATGTGGATAAATAGCTCGTTCTTGATCCCCATTAAAAGAAGAAAGTTACTCTTCTTTTCCCATTCTAAACAGCGTGGAAGTCTAAAGCAGTGTTTTTCAAGCGGTGTTCACCGGCACGTTGGTGTGCCGCAAGAGAGCTAAAGATAATGCCTGCACAGTTTTGTGGCAAAAATTACACCTCGCTCAGTGTAATGTAGTCATTAAAATATAAATTTACGCTCAGTGTGGCACGGGATTTGTTTCCTGTTTATCATCTTAGCTGTTCGTGGAGCTTGTAACATTCTTCCAATAAACCACATCTCTGTTGCATCTAGTGATCGTTGCACTGATCATCACTCACTTCATGAGTAGGGTAGGCTGAATCTAGGACTTTAGAACTCTCTGATGTTCAATGACAGAGATGCATTGACACAAACTGTATCTCATTTGTTTGAAAGCTGTTTTGGTTTGTCATGCTGTATTCTTGATATCAGTTGTGTATTTCTTTTCTGATATTACTCAGATCAGATTAGATCAGATCAGTGCTATACCGATAGGCGTAGGAGATCATCTTTCTCCATCTTGCTCGATCTTCCATATCTCGAATCAGTTCAGTTGTTGTTTTCATACCAAACCATGCTGCCAGGCCATTTAGGTCAGTCAGTCAGTCAGTCATTTGCATGTCCCTTTCGGAACTTTGACTCCTGTAGGCCTCTCGGTTGTAAGCGAGATGCCCTGCTGCTGATGCATCCATTTGCAAATTATCAACGATGTCTTGCAGCCATCTTCGCCTTTGTCTTCCTCTCTTTCTTTTTCCCATTATATACCCTTCCAAGATGGTCTTCTCTAGATTACCATGACGTTTAATGTGTCCAAAATATTTAAGTTCACATACATCCAGGTATGTCTGTCGTCTACGCCCTCTCTGATTTTTGCCATTTACCTTTGCTGTCTTGACCAGTTTTTCGAGACCTTCATGTCTGCTGATATGTCGGAGAAATTTAGATTGTCTTTCTCTTATGTATGGCGTCAGTTTGGGATATTCTTTAGCCTGCTTAATACTTCTTCATTTGTCTTTCTGGCTGTCCATGGTATGCGAAGCATCTTTCTTAAGAACCACATTCCAGTAACTTTTATTCTTTGTTCTAATTGTTTATTTATGGTCCATGTTTCACATGCATGCAGTAGAATATGTTCTATATAGCATCTAGAACCCTCTTTCTTATTTCCAATGACAGTTTTTGATTTGTTAATATGCTCTTCATTTTTATAAAAGCTGTCTTTGTCAGTACTGTCGTGGTTCTGATTTCTTCGGCACACCTGCCGTCAGATGTTATGACTGATATTGCTCGCCTTCCAGAATATTTAAATGCATGCACTTGTCTCAGCGTTGTTTCTTGTATTTTAACATAACATTTAAAGTTGTTCTTTGTGCTTTGACATTACACTAAATTTGTCTCTTCTCTCTAATTCATCGTCCTGTTTGTTTTTGTTTGATAACGGCTCGCGCCGAAACGTTATAAGTCTGTTATCGTTAAATAATAAAGCTGTTCCTATTTTCTTCCTAGTTTATACATTTATGTTGGCACCTCTTTTGTGATATGATCATTTCTTTCTGTTTTCTTGCTATTTACTGTGAATCTTATCTAAATGATTACTGTAGGCGTTTCAAATATTTATTCTGTTCTAGTTTTGGTATCAAAAGTTATAAGCACAAAAACCAAGTTAAGATTATTCAGTTAAAATGTAATATCCACCCTCATCTATGCACGTGAAAGCTGGAAAACAAATAAATAGACAACAAATTAGACTCTTTTGAAAACAAATGGATGAAAATGCGGAATATTTTTTTTAATTATATCTACTTTTTTTCCTTTTTTTTTTTGTTTGGTGCTTTGAGACTTCAGTGCGGCCCACAATACTCCCTGTCACGGCGCACCTCTGGGCCGCGCCCATAGGTTGAGAACCACTGGTCCAGGGTATTTGTTGCATCTTTCTCCAAAACTACATGTCTGTTGCTTTCAATTTCCTTGTCATCTTTTTCTTGACTGTCCAAGTTTCACAGCAATATAGCAATTTTGGTTATATATAGCACTGTAATACTCTTTTCCTCCCGTGGGCTGGCAATAAGAACTTTAAAAAACGAGAGAGACAAGAGAGAGAGAGAGACAAGAGAGAGAGACAAGAGAGAGACAAGAGAGAGAGAGAGAGAGACAAGAGAGAGAGACAAGAGAGAGAAGAGAGAGAGACAAGAGAGAGAGACAAAAGAGAGAGAGACAAAAGAGAGAGAGATAAGAGAGAGACAAGAGAGAGACAAAAGAGAGAGACAAGAGAGATAGAGAGAAAGACAAAAAGAGAGAGAGACAAGAGAGAGAGACAAGAGAGAGAGACAAGATAGAGAGACAATAAAGAGAGAGAGACAAGAGAGAGAGAAAGAGATAGAGAGACAAGAGAAAGAGACAAGAGAGAGAGAAAGAGAGAAACAAGAGAGAGAGAAAGAGAGAGACAAGAGAGAGAGAGACAAGAAAGAGAAAGAGACAAGAAAGAGAGAAAGAGAGAGAGAGAGATACTGTAATAAAATCCATGAAATAACAGGCCCAGGAAAGTTCTAAACAGAAAAGAAGTTATTATGCTCTGCAAGGAGATGAGAAGCAAGGAAAATGCCACAACACACAATTGTCTATCCGTCTCCCTCCGTTGCTGTCCAACAAGATGCTTCAAACGGGGAATAATGACGATCTCGACAAGGAAAAGCAGTTACTCCCTCCCCATATTCTTATCAAGTCTGGTGACCTTGACAAGAAACTGTGATAAAGTGTTTATATTAATTTTAAAAAGTCAAAGTTCAAGGGCGTTTTTGCAGGGCTGAATATGACTGATATATAAGACAAAAAACAATATGGTCCAGTTTATTACATGAGACTCTGTTATCTTTAATGATACGTTTTGTTTCGTTTCTTATGACTCTTCAGATAAATTCATAATTTTGTGATGAATTTTATTTACTTACCTTGTTCTTCACTATATTAAAGCTAAACTAGTGATGATCAGGGCCAAAGAGAGCCAGGTGGGGCTCCGAGGTTAGTTACTTTCAGGTCTCATATCCAAATATGGCCTTATTAGAGAAAGAGAGGAGAAAAACATGGCAGAGGGGCCCCTTCAACAGTCAAAGTCCCAGGGGTCTTTCTCATCGGGAAGATGATGATGATGGTTGTGGTGGTGGTGATGATGATGATGATGATGATGGTGGTGATGGTGATGATGATGATGATGATGATGATGATGATGGCAAACTGGAATAATTCATTCATTCATTCATTCATTTGCATGTCCCTTGCGGAACTTTGCCTCCCAAACAGCTCTCCTGTAGGCCTCTCGGTTGTGAACAAGATGGCTTGCTGCTGCGGCATCCATTAACTAGAATAAAAAAGATCTAATTTCGTTTTGTTTTTCTTTTAACTTAGATCTTGTTTGAAGGGAAGAAGGCAGTCGGAGTAGAGCTTATACACAATGGCAAGAAAGAGAGAGTTCGAGTCAACAGGGAAGTTATTCTGTCGGCTGGGTCCGTTGGGTCACCCCAGATTCTTATGTTGAGTGGGATCGGACCCAAGAAACATTTACAAGAGCTCAAGGTTAGTGTGTGTGAAAACGTGGTTGTTAGAGGAGTCAGTGTATGTGAAACTGTGGTTGTTAGAGGGGTCAGTGTTTGTAAAATGTGGTTGTTAGAAGGATCAGTGTGTGTGAAATTGTGGTTGTAGAGAGGTTAGCGTGTGTGAAAATGTAGCTGTTAGAGGGGTCAGTGTGTGTGTGTGAAAATGTGGTTGTTAGAGGGGTCAGTGTGTATAAAAAATGTGGTTGTTAGAGGGGTCACTGTGTGTGAAAATGTGGCTGTTAGAGGGGTCAGTGTGTGTGTGTGAAAATGTGGTTGTTAGAGGGGTCAGTGTATGTGAAAATGTGGTCGTTAGAAGGGTCAGTGTGTGTGAAAATGTGGTCGTTAGAAGGGTCAGTGTGTGTGTGAAAATGTAGTAGGTGAGGGTGAGTGTGAGAGACTTTATTGTGAATGTTGAGAGTAAAGTGACTTACGAAAAGAAAGTGACTAGCGCAGTTTCCTACTAAAAAGGTACAGGTTGCACGTTCTTGTAAACCTATATAGTCTCGTCAGCTGATGAAAGGAAGTCTACATGACTGTTTTGTCAAGGCTTTTAAACGACATAGCAGTCACAAGATAAGATAAAATAAGACTAAGACAAGACAAGACAAGATAAAACAAAACAAGACAAGACAGGACAAGATAAGATACGATAAGATAAGACAAGACAAGACGAATATTGCTAACTCCTGCACACATTTTGAGTAAAAATACAGAAAATGTCATACATCATCATATGATTATGAACAGGGACCTGGTGTATCACTTCACCATACACTGCAGTTCTTTAATGTTTCAGATCCCAGTAATTGCTGACCTTCCTGTTGGCCAGAATCTCCAGGATCATCTGTTCTTCGAGTTTTCCATCGCCCTGGACCAGGCTGTCAGCGCCACCAAGGAAGTGCAGGAATCCCTCTGGACATGGCTGAAGCTGAAACTCTTTGGAACAGGTAGCCATTTTTTACAGAGATTTTACTTTGGTCCTTATATGATTGGGAACAGGTAGCCATTCTTTACAGAGATTTTACTTAGGTCCTTATATGATTGGGAACAGGTAGCCATTCTTTACAGAGATTTTACTTAGGTCCTTATATGATTGGGAACAGGTAGCCATTCTTTACAGAGATTTTAATGAGGTCCTTATAAGATTAGGAACAGGTAGCCATTCTTTCTATCTATCTATCTATCTATCTATCTATCTATCTATCTATCTATCTATCTATCTATCTATCTATCTATCTATCTATCTATCTATCTATCTATCTATCTATCTATCTATCTATCTATCTATCTATCTATGCCTCTAACCCCTCGTGGAGCATAGGCCGCCAACAAGAGCTCGCCAGGCAGTTCGGTCCTGGGCCACTCTTTCCAACTGTTTCCATGTTTGGTTCATTATTTTGATGTCCGTGTCCAGACTTCGGCGCCAGGAGTTCCTTGGTCTCCCTCTCCTCCTTTTACCCTGTGGGTTCCATGTTAAGGCTTGCCTTGTAGTGCTGGATGTGGATTTCCGTAGGGTGTGTCCGATCCATTCCCATCTTCTTCGTAGGATGTCATCTTCCACTGGTTGCTGGCCTGTTCGCTGCTGCAGTTCTTGGTTACTTATGGTATCTGGCCATCGTATTTGTAGAATCCTTCTAAGGCATGTGTTAATAAATGTCTGGATTCGTTTCATGATCGTAACAGTAGTTCTCCAAGTTTCTGAACCGTATAGCAGAATGGGCTTTATCATGGTGTTAAATACTCTGATCTTCAATTTAATTGACAAGGCTGAAGTTCCCCATATTTTCTTCATCTGATGGAATTTTACTCTTGCTTTGCCCATTCTCGCTTTTACATCAGCTTCTGTTCCTCCCTGCTTGTCTATCACACTTCCCAGATAAGTAAACTTTTCAACCTCTTCCAGTTCCTCTCCTTCCAATATAATGGGCATTTCGTTGACCTCATTTACTCTAAGAACTTTACTCTTTCCCTTGTGGATGGCAAGGCCTAGTCTTGAAGAATTTTCTGCCACTAATATGGTTTTCTCTTGCATCTGTTGCTTAGTCTGGGAGAGAAGTGCCACGTCGTCAGCAAAGTCTAGGTCGTCAAGTTGAGTCCAGAGCGTCCACTGAATACCATTTCTCCTATTTTCTGTTGATTTTCTCATCATCCAGTCTATGGCCAGGATAAATAGAAATGGTGACAGCAGGCATCCCTGTCTCACTCCGGTGTTAACTTGAAAGGCATCTGTTAGTTGTTGTCCATGGATTACCCTACATGTCATCCCTTCATAGGAGTTTTTAATGATGGTGGTAATCTTCTCCGGTACTCCGTAGTGTCTCAACAGCTTCCATAGGGTCTGTCTGTCGACGCTGTCGAAAGCCTTCTCATAGTCAATAAAACTGACATAGAGAGGTGAGTTCCACTCCAGTGATTGTTCTACGATGATACGTAATGTTGCTATGTGGTCTGTACAGGATATGTTCTTAGCCAGAGATTTACAGAGATTTTAATGAGGTCTTTATAAGATTAGGAACAGGTAGCCATTCTTTACAGAGATTTTACTTAGGTCCTTATAAGATTAGGAACAGGTAGCCATTCTTTACAGAGATTTTACTGTGGTCCTTACAAGATTAGGAACAGGTAGCCAGTCTTTACGGAGATTTTACTGTGGTCCTTACAAGATTAGGAACAGGTAGCCAGTCTTTACGGAGATTTTACTGTGGTCCTTATAAGATTAGGAACAGGTAGACATTCTTTACAGAGATTTTACTGTGGTCCTTACAAGATTAGGAACAGGTAACCATTCTTTACAGATATTTTACTGTGGTCCTTATAAGATTAGGAACAGGTAGACATTCTTTACGGAGATTTTACTGTGGTCCTTTAAAAGATTAAAGGGTTATCGTAAGTGCCCAACGGG
Source organism: Achatina immaculata (assembly GCA_009760885.1). Taxonomy (NCBI): domain Eukaryota; kingdom Metazoa; phylum Mollusca; class Gastropoda; order Stylommatophora; family Achatinidae; genus Lissachatina; species Lissachatina immaculata. The sequence continues at coordinate 12,713,432 of CM019711.1, forward strand.
CAAGTCCAAAAGTGTCCCAGATCTCTTCTACTAGAAGGAGGACCCCTTAATATGTGCAGACTCAAACAGCAGTTCTAGTGAGGTAGCAGAAAAAGAAGAGGAGGAGGAAGAAGAGTTAACAGAAGAAGAAGACAATGAAGAAGAAGCAGAAAAAGAAGAGGAAGAAGAGGAACTAAAGGAAGGAGAAGATGAGGAAGATAAAGAATTAATAGAAGAAGAATATGAAAAAGAATAAGAAAAAGGAAAAGAAGAAGAAGAAAGAAGAAGAGGAACTAGAGGAAGATGAAGGTGAAGAAGAAGAGGAGGAGGGGGAATTAAAGGAAGAAGGAGAAGAAGAAGATGATGATGATGAGGAGGATGAGGAGGAGGAATTAAAAGAAGAAGAAGAAAAAGATGAGGAGGAGAAATTAAAGGAAAAAAGAAGACGAAGAAGAAGAGGAGGAGGAGAAATTAAACAAGGAAGAAGAAGAAGAAGAACAACAACAACAACAAGAAAAAGCATTTGTTACACAAAAGCTGCGCTACGTACAGACACGTGGCTTGGAAATGTCACCTCACCTACCCCCCTATACCTTGATTTGTACAGTCACGTGATCTGTTCTCCCTCAGGTGTGCTGAGCTCCAGCCACTTCGTGGAGGTCCAGGTGTTCGACAAGACAGGAGAAGACAGCAAGAAGAAGAACTGGCCTGACCTCCAGATCATGTTCCACCAGACGCCCTGGACCGTGGACTCGCTCAAAATCTTTGGCTACAGCGAAGATGTAGGTCATGCAACAAGGGGAAATAATCCCCACCCTTTGATCTCAATATACACTTCATTGACTGTTCTCAAATGTTTTTATGTCACTCTGTTTCGTGACTAATGGTCAAGTGTTTTCAAATCTTTCAAAGGATTATTAGGTCTCTGTTTCTCGTAATAATATTCAAAGGATTTTTAGATCTCTGTTTCTTGTAATAATATTCAAAGGATTTTTAGATCTCTGTTTCTCGTAATAATATTCGAAGGATTTTTAGATCTCTGTTTCTCATAATAATATTCGAAGGATTTTTAGATCTCTGTTTCTTGTAATAATATTCAAAGGATTTTTAGATCTCTGTTTCTTGTAATAATATTCAAAGGATTTTTAGATCTCTGTTTCTTGTAATAATATTCAAAGGATTTTAGATCTCTGTTTCTTGTAATAATATTCAAAGGATTTTTAGATCTCTGTTTCTTGTAATAATATTCAAAGGATTTTTAGATCTCTGTTCTTGTAATAATATTCAAAGGATTTTTAGATCTCTGTTTCTTGTAATAATATTCAAAGGATTTTTAGATCTCTGTTTCTTGTAATAATATTCAAAGGATTTTTAGATCTCTGTTTCTTGTAATAATATTCAAAGGATTTTTAGATCTCTGTTTCTTGTAATAATATTCAAAGGATTTTTAGATCTCTGTTTCTTGTAATAATATTCAAAGGATTTTTAGATCTCTGTTTCTTGTAATAATATTCAAAGGATTTTTAGATCTCTGTTTCTTGTAATAATATTCAAAGGATTTTTAGATCTCTGTTTCTTGTAATAATATTCAAAGGATTTTTAGATCTCTGTTTCTCGTAACATTATTCAAAAGATTTTTAGATCTCTGTTTCTTGTAACAATATTAAAAGGATTTTGAGATCTCTGTTTCTCGTAACAATATTCAAAGGATTTTTAGATCGTAAATGTACTCAAATGATTTTTAGACCTCTGTTTTTCGTAGCTAAACTCAAAGGATTTTCAGATCTCCGTTTTTCTTAACAATACTCAAAAGGTTTTTAGATCTTTGTTTTTATGACTATGTTCAAATGATTTTTAGATCTCTGTGTTTCGTGACTATCCTCAAATGGTTTTATGTGTCTATTTTCGATTTAGAATGGAACTTTTTTTTATATTCTGTATAAATAAAGTTCTATCTTGGGCTGACAAAAGAAATTTTTTTCCATATTACACAATTTTAAAGGTTATATCCTGTTGTATCTTTGAAGGGTGTTCAGATACTGTAGTTCCAAGTAGACAGATAAACAGAAAACGAAGAAAGCAAATAGATCCACAAGACAGGCAAAGAAAGAAGAAGACACGCAGATAAACTTTTTGATAATAAGATCGATAAGTGATAAGTTAACAAAAGCAGGCGGGCAAATCTGTCAGACAGACTAAAAATATATATAGGCCAGTAGCCGAACAGGCAGATTGAAAAGTAAAACAGAAGGAGTGACTGAAATGAAAGGAAAATGCAGGTTGTAGATTTAAGTCTTTCCTTGACCTCTGACATTTGTTAGGGTTGGGCGCGGAGAGGAGGGGGGGGGGGGTTTGAAGACTCTCTCCAATTGGTCAGTCCGTAACCCATAGTGCGTCATGTTAGCGTCCAGGTTGAGCGAAGTCTATAACCGATCAAGATGCTATCCCTCCTCTCCGTTGGTGCCCCACTGCATCCAATAATAGGTCTATTCAAGCTAAAGGAGTAGGGATGGCCGTAGGTACCCCCATGGCGGTGAAGTCTGATAAAGAAGCATTGCACATCCCCACCCCACCCCCACTTTTGAGATCGACTTGACAAAGCCTTATTTTATGTGTGCGTGTATATATGTATATATGTGTGTGCGCGTGAGTGTGTTAAGTGCTGTCTATTATAGAATAAAACAGTTTTATGGCTTTATGGTATAACATACAAAATAGTGGTCCGCGACTTCAATATACTTGGAAAAAAATGCCCCCTACGTGTTAAAGGGTTGGGAACCACTGATTCAGATCACGGCAGTGAATACGTGGGCCACACACTTCACTAGCTTATGTTTCTTCCTGGCCCAGACACTGAGAGAGTCCAGTCTACGGAACAACCACGTGGACAGCTTCAACTGCGAGTCATCCCTTCTGAGACCTGCTAGCAACGGCACCATCAAACTGAGGTCGAGTGATCCCTTCGATTACCCCATCATTGATCCCAACTACCTTCACAAACAGGAGGACGTTGATCTGATAGTCAGAGGTGAGGATAATGTGAAATTTGATGTGTTTTTTTTTTAAATTCTCTTTCCATCATCATCATCATCATCATCATCATCATCATCGTCATCGTCATTATCATCATCATCATCATCATCATGTGTTTAAGACGGCTTGGATCTTAAGCTTACTATGTAGTTTTCTTTCACAGGGCATTTGATCAAGCTACTGCCCTGGTGTATCTCTTAATGCTGTCCACCCTTCTATGTAGCTATCGCCATCTTGCATATTTACGAGTAATACTGCCTGATGCCCTATACAAGCTATAATGTATGCTTTATGAAATGACGTGGTAATGAACAATCAATATTTCGGACTAGAGGTCATCAGCAATCACAGTCTTGACAAGAGAAAACGGTATCAGGTAGCACATTATATTATCAATAATTCAGCCATCTATCATATCAATCCGATACATACGCTGGCAGAGGCAGTCATTCATGCGTATTGATCTTAACTGACCAATCAGTCATATGATCAGCGGGCCCTGTAAACCGGCAGCAGATATTATCTAGTGCGCCCTTATGGTGTCTTGCAGATCAGTAACAAATTCTCTCCATTTCTGACGGTTTGTAGTCAGCGCTGTATGCAGGAAACTCTCTACCGTAGAGAGCGGGACAACAACACAACTCCTTCAGATCATCAGAGGAAGTACCCCCCCCCCTCAGACAAGTGTTTCGGCCCTTTAAACTCCTGACACTTTAAGGGGGGTGGGCCCCTCTGGGTCATGACTCCCAGAGGTCTTGTGAGTTGTTGCTTTTTTTTTCGGTCCCGGGATCGAACCCATGATCTTCCAGTTGCCACGCGTCTTTAGCGATTTAGCTATGGAGGACTGCTATTGGTTGTGGCAAATGAAATTACTTATGTTCCCAATGCTTGTTTCGCATACTCCACAGCCAGCATGAGGCCTTTTCTGCTGTTTCTGAAAGGCTTCTCAATGCCCTTGCTCTTGCTTGTCCCTTGCTGTATAGTACCCCAGACCTTATCCTTGTTTCTAATGTCGTGGTCTGCTGTTCTTCCTTTGATGTCTTTGAGGGGCCCCCTTTCATCCGGTGCTCATCACGTGACTGCTTTTACAACGTTGTTGGGGGTCTTTCTGGAAAACAAGACCAGGGGTCTCCGAGAGATATTTTATAAGCCAGTGTAAAAACCTCCATTCATTCTCTCCTATTGGTCAGTCCGTAACCCATAGCACGTCATGTTAGCGTCCGGGTTGGGCGAACTCTATAACCGATCAAGATGCTATCCCTCCTCTCCGTTGGTGCCCCCACTACATCCAATAATATAATAAATTCAATAATAAATAATAAATAATAATTCAAGCTAAATGAGCAGGGATGACCTAGGTACCCCCCATGGCGGTGAAGTCTGATAAAGAAGTCCCCACCACCCCCCCCCCCCTTTTCATCCCTGCTTGTTTTTTTCATTCATTCCCACCCCACCCCCGCTTTCTGGGCCACACCCTTAAAACAGGAGAACCCTTCAGGCTCTCAGACCAGTACACCAGATGGGATCCCTTCTCTTTCGGTGGCCCCGCATAAGACCAATTAGTTTCCAGCCTCCCCCCCCCCCCCCATTTTTGGGGGATAAAATTACGCACCCGCCTTCTTGCCTGCTTTGATAAATTAGCCCCCCCTCCCTCTCCTTTTTTTGCTACTTAACTCTCTCTCTCTCTCTCTCTCTCTCTTGTATATTTGTACTAAATCAAGTGTGTGGGAAGAATGAAAGATGGAGTGATGAAGGGCAGAATGTAAGACGGGCTTGCGTGCCCAATTCTTTACCCTTTAAAAATAAAGATTCATTCTCTCTCTGAGCCTTAAGTGCCCAGGGCACATGGGACTTCCGCAAGTGTTTTCCACAAATGCCTGTCCTTTGCCTTTTTTTCTGCTCTTGCCCAGGTGAGCCCTCTATTGCTCAACATCCTCTCTGTTGCTACGTAACTAGTGGCCAGAAAGCATTCAAGGTCTTCTTTATGAGAGTTCTGACAGCTTTCGCGTGAATATTTCCTTACAGGAATTAACCTCTGCAAGAGGTTCATGCAGACATCCACCCTGCAGAAGCTGGGGGCCAAACCTGTTGACAGACCGAACAGGTTTTGCGCGGAGTACAAGTACGACACTGACGAGTATTGGGGATGCATGGTTCGACAGAAAATACATACCATTTATCATCCAGCGGGAACGTGTAAGATGGGCAGGGTTGGCGACCCTACAGCCGTCGTGGATCCCCAACTCAGGTAAAGTGGAGACAGAAAGAGCCAGTTTTATGTGATGTATGGAAGCACGAAAGGTTATGTACACAAAATTGCAGCTTAAAGCTCTGACTGAATATTATAAAAACTATTGTCCAAATAGTGGATAGTGATGTAATCAATCAAAAGCTATGTAGTTGTTATGTGATAAACCAGAAATAGTTATAAGGAAAATGAAAGATTTCATAAATTATTTCAGGAAGAAAGAGGGAGACGGAGGGAGAGATGGAGAGACAGACAGACAGAGAAAGACGAAGAGAGAGAGGGAGAGAGAGATGAAGAGAGAGAGACGGAGAGAAAAATGGAGAGAGAGGGAGACAGAGAGAGAGGGACGGAGAGAGACGGAAAGAGAGGGACAGAGAGACAGAGAGTGACAGAGATAGACGGAAAGAGAGAGACGGAGAGTGACAGAGTGAGATGAAGAGAGAGGAAGACGAAGAGAGGGACGGAGAGAGAAGGAAGAGAGAGGGAGACGGAGAGAGACGGAGAGAGACGATGAGAGAGACAGAGAGAGAGACGCAGAGAGAGAGAGAGGGAGAAGAGAGGGAGGGTCACGGAGAGAGAAAGGGAGAGAGACAGAGAGAGAAAGGGAGCGATTAGGAAATTATATTTATGAAATTATTTTTGAGAACATCTTCTTCTTCTTCATCTTCTTCTTCTTCTATCTCCATGAAAGGACAGCCTGATGCACTGAAGATGTTGAGATAGAGCATCGTGTAGGACTGAGAGCCTGTTATGGGGGCTTTTATTTTCAGTTTCTGAGCGGTGCTAATAAAGCAAAGGCTGTACGATACTTCTTCAGACGACACACCACCACTGGGACTGCGAATATCCCTGTCCAATCCCTGAACAATGTAGTGGATACAATATTAGTAGAATTTATGAGAACAATGTAGTGAATACAATATTAGTAGAATTTATGAGAACAATGTAGTGGATACAATATTAGTAGAATTTATGAGAACAATGTAGTGGATACAATATTAGTAGAATTTATGAGAACAATGTAGTGGATACAATATTAGTAGAATTTATGAGAACAATGTAGTGGATACAATATTAGTAGAGTTTATGAGAACAATGTAGTGGATACAATATTAGTAGAGTTTATGAGGACAATGTAGTGGATACAATATTAGTAGAGTTTATGAGGACAATGTAGTAGATATAATATTAGTAGAATTTATGAGGACAATGTAGTGGATACAATATTAGTAGAATTTATGAGGACAATGTAGTAGAAATAATATTAGTAGAATTTGTGAGGACAAACTCTGCGTGTGATTGGCAGAATCCTACAAGAAAGAATGTTCAGTAACACCATAGTGTACCGTCTTACTGCATGGGCGTTCCGGGGGGCCCCACAGTTCAGATATTGTCAGTGCAACATTTTCATTCCCGTGAATAGGTGGATAGGCCCCCCCCCCCCCCCAGTGCATTTCTTTCCTCAGAGCCTACAAAGCTGTTAAGATGGCCCTAACATCACGTACCCCATGTGTCTTTATTCTACTCTCTCTCTCTCTCGCTCTCTCTCTCTCTCTCTCTAATCGCAATAATAATCACAATCAGTAATCACAAGTTACCATACAGCATGTACAAAGTATTCTCAATTTAATAAACACGCATTATTATGATATTCCCAGGGTCCAAGGTATTCAAGGTCTGCGTGTGATTGACGCCTCCATCATGCCAGAAATTGTCTCCGGGAATACCCACACGCCAGTTGTCATGATAGCGGAGAAAGGTGCACACATGATAAGGGGGAGATAAATCAGTGGAAGGCTTGTGTTATTACGAGACACTGGACAAATGATTGGAGATGAATATTTGATGTCATGCAGAGTAATCAGGCATTTGTGTACAGAAAGTATATCAGTCTGTGTGTCAGAGGTATCTACATATGTCGATGGGAATGTGTGGTGTATGTTTGTGTATCCAACACTTATCTTTCTGTAAACTTTGTGTAAATGTGTATGTACAGGAGAAACAGAGAGAGGGAGAGAGAGAGAGGTGACATAGAGAAAAAGATAAATAAAATTGCCAACTATTACCCTTGCAGAAAATATTTATGTCAAATTCGGCATTTGACAGATGTAACAAAGCTTATCGGGCAAATGGCTCCCATACTAAACAACAAGCATGTCTCATTGGAAACCAAAAGAACTATCTGTAAGACAATCTTCATACCAACTTTGTGCTACCAATGCCATGCATGGACGCTGACAGCAACAGACAAGAGGAAAATTACAACTGAAATGAGATTCTTGAGAAGAATTCTTGGAATATAAAAAATGAACAGAATCAGAAATGATGTCATTACATATAAAGTAGGAGTTGAACCCGTTCTGAACTATATTTAAAAAAAAACAGCAAATAAAATGGTTCGGACATGTATCACGACTACCAGCAGAACGTGTACCACAGAGAGCAATGTTTTACAGACCACACAAAGGCAGAGGATGGACCGATGGTATAGCAGAGTCCCTGAACATCTCAATGTACGGAGCCAACAGGTGAGCCATTGGGAGACAGTTGCAGTTCACCTCCTCACGTAACAGTAAATGAGGAAGGACAAGACAAGACGAGACATTCGGCATTTGACAAGCTGGCATTCACTTTTGACCTCATGTCCTGAAAGCTATAACGTATCTGGCGCTCATAAAAATAACCTTTAAATCTAATCTGCAACTGCATTCATTAAAAGATTATAATTAAGAAAAAGCTTGTCTCTGAAACCTCCCATGAGAGAGAGAGAGAGAGAGAGAGAGAGGGGGGGGGGGGGCGGGGGAAACGGTGCAAGTGTGCAAAATAAAGGAACTTTCACCCATTGGACGATTGGGAAAAGGCGTGAACTTTGACCTCTTTTTCTGGGATCTTATTGGATGAATAGAATAATGGTTGCGGTTGGAAGCAGTTATAAGCACGTGTTCATTGATTCTAACTTTTTTTTTTTTTAGCGTGTTGTTATGTTTACATTTACTGAAGAAAATAATGAAATGGGTGTATGTAATGACATGAAAGAATACATTTTTTCGAGTTTAGAATATGTTTTTTTTTAATGATATATTTATTCCGGATAATTAGAACAATGAAAATATACTTGCAAGCCTCTTTATATACGTGTATTAAAATGTATAGGAAATTATGGTTTTCATGCTTGAATTTGTACTTGATGTTTGCCCGTCTGCTCTCTGTTCAGAATTTAGCGCGTGTTGTGTGTTTGAAAATAAATAATAAGATAAATGAAATGTCTTATAAAGCGCCATTTTAACTTCAGAATGAGCAAGGGAGACAAACTCGATTTTTTTTCCTAGTTATTTTACTAAAATTTTATACAAATTATTGAACTTCTTTTCCCCCACAAGAGTTAGATCAAGGGTGTCCAGTTTCAAAGGCTGTGTGGGCTACAAGTCTATTCACTAGATGAGTGGTGGGGCGCGTATTTAAATCTATCAGTTTTTTGCCGAATTACATAAAATGCTATTTGGAGTTTTACTGTTAACTGCAGAATCCATTTGTGGAGTTTTACTGTTAACTGCAGAATCCGTTTGTGGAGTTCTACTGTTAACTACAGAATCCGTTTGGGGAGTTTTACTGTTAACTGCAGAATCCGTTTGTGGAGTTTTACTGTTAAATGCAGAATCCGTTTGGGGAGTTTTACTGTTAACTGTAGAATCCGTTTGTGGAGTTTTAATGTTAACTGTAGAATCCGTTTGTGGAGTTTTACTGTTAAATGCAGAATCTGTTTGTGGAGTTTTACTGTTAATTGCAGAATCCGTTTCAGCTATGACGATTTCTTTTTCTTTAGCGCTGTAACATCAAAGTCATCTTTTCCCTGGATAACAATATTAATTTGAATAATATAAATCACTTTTACGTAATGTAACATTGCGGGCCACGTATGAATGCTATACTGGCCATGTGGGGCAACCCATGGGACACCATTTGGATATCCCTGAATTAGGTCATTCCTGTATGAATCTGAGAAGAGATCACCAACTGAGCTGATGGTCTGCATGAAGGATTGTGTACTCTGGAGAAGCATAATAGCCAACGCCAGCCGGCACGGCACCTCCTGATGATGATGATGATGATGATGATGATGTATGAATCTTGTCTTTTTCTCCATATACCTTTCAATGCTGAGGGTACAAACAGACATCTTGATAGTTGCTTCATGTAATGGGGTATTTTGGGTTTCTGGGATTTCTTCTCTCCAGCTCAGGAGTGGGAGGCCTCTCGCTTTGTTTCTTAGCTTTGTGTGTGTGTGTGTGTGTGTGTTGTGTGTGTGAGAGAGAGAGAGAGAGAGAAAGAGAGAGAGAGAGAGATTTCCATAATACTGCAATTTGCATATCTTAGCAGCTATATAGACCACAATGGTGACACCAGGAAAGAAGTTAGAATTCGAATTGCCAAAGCAGCCTTGACCTTCAAGAATCTTGAGAACATATGGCATTCAAAAGTTATAAGCACAAAAACGAGGTTAAGATGATTCGATTCAAATGTAATATCCACCCTCATTTATGCACGTGGAAGCTGGAAAACAACTAAAGAAATAGACAAGAAATTAGACTCTGTAGAAAACACATGTATAAGGAAAACAGTCGGTATAACGTGGAATGAATTCAAGAACAACGCAGTGATCAGACAGATGAGCAAACAACAACCTGTTTCAGGACATCTTGGCGAACTACCATTCGGGTCCTATGTGACGTTTAACGGCACGGGAAGGATGTAAGATGTAAGTGTAATACTTGGTGCTACGCCAGCCTTTGGCACTGATAGTGTCATTTATTATTTGGTAAGTGTCGTTTATTATTTGATGTCTTCTTGTTACATTTAGAATTCCCTTAAACATCTCATTTAAACGAATCTGACTTCACTTAAGATATTGCGAAAAAGAAAAACAATGTAATATTGCCAGCATGGTCTCCCATAACTTTCTGCCAGACAGTTCTAAAGTTCCTATTTTATAATATGCCCGACAATGCCCTAATCTCTGTGAAGTCAAGTCGGTTGATTCACCACACAATGTATCACTCAAAGAGACGTGGAAATCTGGATTGATTTCTATTTTGCTTCGTCCTGTCCATCTCCATCATGGGCGGTCCCAAGCCCAAATGATAAAAGAGGACTGGACGTAAGGCTGGGCTCTCTCTCTCTCTCTTTCTCTCTTTCTCTTTCTTTTTCTTTCTTTCTCTCTCTTTCTCTTTCTCTCTCTCTCTCTCTCTCTCTCTCTCTTTCTTTCTCTCTTTCTCTTTCTTTTTCTTTCTTTCTCTCTCTTTCTCTTTCTCTCTCTCTCTCTCTCTCTCTCTCTCTTTCTTTCTCTTTCTCTCTCTCTCTTTCTTTCTCTCTCTTTTTCTCTTTTCTCTCTCTTTCTCTCTCTCTCTCTTTCTATCTCTTTCTCTCTCTTTCTCTCTCTCCTCTCTTCCTCTCTCTCTCTCGCTCTCTCTCTTTCTGGTGTTTTGCTCAGTGTTTTTCTTCCATAATGTTATAACAGGAGTGGATATAACTGCCCGGGGGTGAAATCCCTGACCGATTAGGCAACCAGCTAACCATAGCTGACATCCAAAGCCCGGGTTAGCTAACCATAGCTGACATCCAAAGCCCGGGTTAGCTAACCATAGCTGACATCCAACGCTTGGGTTAGCTAACCATAGCTGACATCCAACGCTTGGGTTAGCTAGCCATAGCTATTATGCTAGCGCCAGGGTTAGCAAATCAATCAAGTGCTGTGCCACGTGGCGTAGGCGATCATTTCCTTGTCTTTAGACTTGATTATGAGATCCGCCGGTGACTTTCTTCCTAGCCACACTGACAGACCATCTAGTAACTTCTCTCTCTCTCTCTCTCTCTCTCTCTCTGTGTCTTCCTCTGTCTCTTCTTCCCTCAATTTTTGCAGTTGCACAGTGTGTTCCAATTTTCCTCTTCTCAGAAAATGACCTACAAATCTCGCTTGTCTGCCTCTAATCTTTGCTGTAATTTGCATTTTAACTCCAGCCTCTCTTAAGACTTCTTCGTTGGTTTTCTTAGCTGTCCATGGTACCTTCTTATAAACCACATCTCCATGGCCTCCATTTCTTGCTGTAGTCTCTTATTCATGGACCATGCTTCACACCCATAAAACAAAAATTGGCTCGATGTAACATTTAAGTACTCGAAATCTTGTTTCCATTGATTTGGATCTGTTGCACAAGATGTTCTCATTTTCTGGAATGCTGACTTGGCCAGAGCACGTCTGCTTTTTATTTCGTTGTGACATTTCCCATCAGCTGTTATAATCGTTCATAAGTACTTGAATCTATCAACTTGTTTCAGTTCTGTGCCATCGATGATAATGCTACATTTTGGTGGTATTCTTTTCTTTGAGATGACCATCACTTCAGTCTTCTTTTTATTCAGGCTGAGACCTTTACTTTTACTTTCACGAACCACAATGTCCAGAAGAACCTGTAGCTCCTTTTCACTTTTAGCAATCAGAACTGTGTCGTCTGCATATCTTAAGTTGTTAAGGCAAACCGTAGCTGATATGCTAGCGTCAGGGTTAGCTAACCATAGCTGACCAAGACCCTGTCGCACCTCTCCGTGGTACCCCCCCCTCCCAGTAACACTCCTAACCTGGCGTACGGGGCAGAGATCGCCATAGTCCCCATGGTGGTGGAGTCTGCTGAAGAAGTATTGCACACCCCCTGCTTTTTAGCTGTACTCCGGAACTGAAAAAATAGCTGCCATAACCCGCTACCACGCCGATACGATGCTGTGCCTCAACATCTCCAGAGCATCAGCTGCAAAGAACACCAGCTCGCAGTTATAAGGAGATCGAAGAAAAAAAAAGAAACTACTGTTCTGTGATGGCGAAGTGGTTAGTACATTCGTCTGTCGATCGGAAGCTCCCCAGTTCGATTTCGCACTAGGGAGGAATTTTCTCAGACCGACCGGCACCTGGGTCTACCCAGCCTTAAAGAAATGGCTACCAGAGAAACCTGGGAAGGTAAATGCGACCAAGCCTGGTGCTGACCACATGACACTTTCATTTAATGAAGGTCTTGTAAATACGGGCCTAACACCATGTCCTTTGTATGCCTTAATGGCATGGAAACGGGGATTTTTACCTGATCGTGATTTATGGAGCTCCTCATATGGGCCCCACAGACACCATAGCCAGGGCGGTCGTAACAGTATTATAGGTCCCTGGACAAAGCAATGCGCTTGGACCCCCATCCACCCATTCAAGGGAATGATTGATAATACCCGAACCTTGGGGCCTCTGAACAACCCTAGTGTGGCCCCCTATTTTAAAACGGTACTGACCAAGGCGGTCTGTGGGACTCCGATAAAGAACTACGGAGTAGGAGCTACTGAGTAAGCGAGGTTTTTACCATTTAAACCAGCTAACCAATTTGTGATAGCAAAGCTGAAATTTTCTTAACCTTATCCCCAAGATAAAATTGAAGAAGGTTGGCTAGTAAAGAGGATTAAACAGAGGAAACTGAAATATTTTTGACATATTAAACGCAATGAGAATTTAGAGAAGACCATCTTGGAAGGGTATATAATGGGAAAAAGAAAGAGAGGAAGACCAAGGCGAAGATGGCTGCAAGACATCGTTGATATCTGCAAATGGATGCATCAGCAGCAGGGCATCTTGCTTACAACCGAGAGGCCTGCAGGAGAGAGCTGTTAGGGAGGCAAAGTTCCGCAAGGGACATCATGAAAATGACTGACTGATCCCCAAGATATGGTTCCAGATACATTTTTTTTTTTTTACAAATAAGAAACAACGAGGTTTTCGAACATTAAAGTAATAGAACAGAGCGTGTATAATTAGACCTAGAACCTACCCCCCCCCCCCCCCCCCCCAGAAAAAAAATCAAAGACAAAGCACTTTACTTTTATACGTGGGACAAAGAAAAATAAAAAGATAAAGCAGGATTCTCTGGGAATCTTCTACTCTTCTATGTGTAGAATGTAAAACTGTAGATGTAAGCTTGTTGCCTTTTGTTATTCATCTCTTTCGATTTCACTGTTGTCCATTGTACTAATGTTCTTTCCTATATTACTATTAGCTTTTATCTCATTTTAATCCACGACTGTTCTATGTTGTTATGTGTCTGTTTTGTTACTCACTTCGCAGACTTACTTGCTCCAAGTTTCGCTCATCCTCTCTCAGTGGCAGTAGTAATACAGAAACAGCAACTTTATAATTTGAAGTGACTTTAATGATGCACGAGGTGATGATGAGTCGATGACGAGGACGACAAGGCATCAGTAAACTCCGTGAACACAAGACTGGACGTAATTTACAATTCCACGACATAACATATGTTCCAAGCAGACGTTTGTTGCCATCAGAGCATCCTACCACACACTATTCTACAGCTCTTTCCCTTAATGACTACATTTCTAACAACCTAAATCTACGTCTTGTCCAGACGATACACAGAACACAAATGTCCCTCGGTCATATGGTTTCTCTCTCACCTGACCTTTTTCCTGTCATACCTTAACCATGACCCTCGTGCAACCCGAGACAAAGCAGATGGAATCTACTCACAAACAACTGACTGTTTTAGAAGATAACTCATTTTATCCGAATGTTCCAATTCTCAGATGAGTTATCTATCTTACATCCTAACATTCAATATACTGTTATAAAGAGACTTGAAACACGGGCACCGATAGGATGAGCAACCGTCAGGTCACGAGAGAACAGCGCATTAATAAACTTAGTCATCTCGCACCCTTAACTATCTCCGCATCTCAAGATGTAGTTCAAACCCAATGGCTCCCACAGAAGCTATCAACGATTTCGCTCTGGACTTCTCTGTTTACTCTTTTTTGTCTTTCCTTTTCGCTGTAACAAACTGTCAAAGAACCCTCTTTCTCTTAACCATTTCTCTTTTAAATATTGCCATGCTACTCACTTTCTCTTGTGCTGTTTTGTTACTTCAAACTTGGTCTCATTTTATTTGATGCCAGGTTGAGGTCTCTTATCAGCTGAATATCTCCAGGCACCTATCAGATACGTCAGTTATATCTGAGCAGTCGTAATAACATATTCTCTTTCTCTCCCTGACCCACTTAAAATGTATGTCACAGTACATACTGCTGCAACCGGGAAAGAGGTCAGGACTGGCCACGTTGACCTGCCATGCATTGATTTTAACGTTTTTTCCTGGGAGAGAACTGAAGTTCTGGATTTGACCAGATGCCGCATGTCACCATTTTCAGATTACGCTAGGGACATTTCCGATTGCGAGCACGCTTGCATAGCCTAGTCCTGACACACATTCCCAGCCTAACATGCCAGACAGGTCTTCAGACTCTAGAGCACGTCCTGCAGCAAGGTCTTCAGACGCTAGAGCATGTCCTGCAGATTGTAGACCACATCCTGCAGTAGGTCTTCAGACTCTAGAGCACGTTCTGCAGTAGGACTTCAGACTCTGGACCACATCCTGCAATAGATCTTCAGAATCTATAGCAATTCCTGCAGCAGGTCTTCACTCTAGAGTACGTCCTGCAGTAGGTCTTCAGACTCTAGAGCACGTCCTGCAGTAGGTCTTCAGACTCTGGACCACATCCTGCAGTAGGTCTTCAGACTCTAGAGCACATTCTGCAGTTCTGTACCCTCTATCATTAAGCATGGCTTGAACTCTAGTCCCAGTGGGCTACGAACTTTGGAAGGGCCAGAAGCACGATCTCCAAGAGACAGCAGACTTTACCAAGACAATACGAGCAGATGTTTGAGGCTTGGATCAAAGAGACAGCAGACTTTACCAAGACAATACGAGCAGATATTTGAGGCTTGGACCAAAGAGACAGCAGACTTTACCAAGCCAATACTAGCAGATGTTTGAGGCTTGGACCAAAGAAACAGCAAACTTTACCAAGACAATACGAGCAGATGTTTGAGGCTTGGACCAAAGAATGGAGAAGGCGATGATCTTGTAAACTTCTTAAGTCTATTTAACGCGTTATTTGAGAGAGAGAGAAAGAGAGAGAGAGAGAGAGAGAGGACAGAAAGAGATAAGAGAGAGAAAAAGAAAGAGAGGAGTGAGAAAGAGAGAGAACGAGAGAAAGAAGAGAGAGGAGCTGGAGAGAAAGAAGGAGAGAAGTAGCGAAATAGACAGAGAAAAGAGAGAGGGAAAGAGAGAGAGAGGAGATGAGAGAGAATGAGAGAGGAGGAGACTAAAGACAGAACGGAGAGAAATCTGAATCTAGAACTATGGAGAGGAGGAGGAGACGATAATTTCCTTGAAATATAAAACGTGCTATTTGAGAGAGAGAGAGAGAGAGAGAGAGAGAGAAAGAGAAATAGGAAGAGAGAGAGATTAAGAGAGAAGCAGAGAGAGAGAGAGGGGGGGGGACAGAGACAGAAACACACGGAAATATAGATGGATCAATCAATGAAAGTGAAAGAAAGACGCATAACAGAGTATCAAATAACACATAAACAAATAAACAAAATAGATTCACAAACAGAGAAAACAGTTAAAAGTATCAAAAAACCAGTAAATTTTAAATAAAGAAAGTGGAAGCGTGCAGGAGAGAACAGGAGCACGCAGCTGATCGTGTCAGGAGTGCCTGAAGTTTTGAAGCTGAAGTAGATGGCTTTCTACTACATGTAGTCAATGAAGACGAATGCTGATGACAAGAGAACAAAACGAGGCAGCAAAGAGTGGCCATATTCTTCCTCACCGAGAGCAAAACAAGTTCAATACCACTCTGCCAGCTGGAAAATGTCTGCCAGCTGGAAAATGTCTGCCAGCTGGAAAATGTCTGCCAGCTGGAAAATTGATGCTCACGCTCTTCTGTGACCGTAAGGAACACATTCCTGAAACATTACGTGCCCAGAGGAACCACTGTCACCAGCTGAAGCATACTGTGATCTGCTTGAGAACCGCTGTCACCAGTTGAAGCATACTGTGATCTGCTTGAGAACCACTGTCACCAGTTGAAGCATACTGTGATCTGCTTGAGAACCATTCCAAACCTACAGTCAGGTCAAAATGTCACTTCTGGTTACAGCATGAAAACGCCCGGCCTCACACAAAGCGTGCAGCAGCTCAACAAATTACGAATGTGCGTTTGAAGTGTCTTCCACGTCTAAAACATTCACCCGACCTCGCACCACGTGATTATCATATGTTTGGACCCCTCAAAAGGCGTTAGGTGGGAAGAAGATCACAACGGACGAAGAGATTAATGAGACCCTACATATTTCGCTGCAGAGTCAGAAGATTTTTTTTTCCCCGAGGGATCCAGGCATTTATGAAGCAGTGGCAGGTCTGCAATTAACTCTGTGGGCGCCGTGTTGAAAAGTAATAAGGAATTCATAATTATATTCGTACATTTTATTAAAATTTAAAGAAAAACCCAAAAACGCTTGTTCACTCAGCCAAGTCAATACAGCATTCTTGTGCCGCAGTATGAGAAACGTCAAGAACTGGAAGATGGAGAACAATGTTCTTCAAAAGAAGGAGAAGAATAATCTAGAAAAAAAGGGGGAGTAGAATATTCTACAAAAAAGAATGAGAATAATAATCTACAAAAAAGGAGAAGAATAACCTACAAATTAGAAGGAGTAGAATAATCTCCAAAAGAAGGAGAAGAAAAATCTCCAAAAGGAGAAGAATAATCTCCAAAAGAAAAAGAAAAATAATCTCCAAAGGAATTCAAAATTTGTTGGCGAAATCCCACATATTAGAATATATACCATACAAAATGGAAAAGTTTAATGCTTTCTGCAGCTTAAAAAAAAGCAGCTTTGTAATTAAGTTGCGAGCACACGTTTGTGACCTGGACGTAATCCAGTCTGAATAATAATCTCTATCTTTTAAGCGTCACTGCTTGTCACATATGGCAAAATATGTCACACAGAGCAAAATATGTCACACACATTGGTTACGCTTTTTCTTGAGCAATATGTTCGTAATAATATTTCAGTAAGGAGTACACGTGATGATGATAATGATGGTGTTGATGACGACGATGATGATTTTTAAAAAAAAACCCCACTTTTCGTCTTAGAAGACAATTTAAGAGCCCAGCAACGGCGAGTTCATATCACGTGACACCAGCCTCTGAAACCTTCCGCTAAATCGAGCAACTTCTATCAAGGTTGATCATCATCATCGTCATCATCATCATCATCACCAGGTGCCGTGTCGAATGGCGTTGGCTATTATGCTTCTCCAGAGTACCCGATCCTTCATGCAGGCCATCAGCTCAGTTGGTGATCTCCTCTCACACCATCCCGTCAGACTGTCCAGTATCATTTCTTTTGGTCTTCCTCTTGATCTTCTTCTTTCTATTTTTCCTGTTGTTATAATATTTTCAATGCCCCCTCTTCTCATTGCATATCCTATGAAAGTACATTGTCTTTCTCTTATCTTTCTGACAAGGTTTTTTGTCTCTCCAGCTCTTCTCATACATTCTTCATTAGTTATTTTTGCTGTCCAGGGGATTCGCAACATTCTTCTAATAAACCACACTTCTGCTGCTTCCAATGATTTTTGTGCAGACTTGCCTATTGTCCATGATTCACTTCCATATAACAAGATAGGTTCAATATAGCATTTTAGGACTCGTTTTCTAACATTCATTGATAAGGATGTGTTGGTTAATATGTTTCTCATTCTCTGAAATGCAGTCTTTGCTTGGCCTATTCTGTTCATAATTTCTGTTCCGCATTTCCCATCTGAAGTTATTACTGCTCCAAGGTATTTGAATTTCTGCACCTGCTTTAGA